>VYZR01066228.1:8826-19245 GCA_013400675.1 Oxylabes madagascariensis
ACCAAAACAAGACACCCTGTGTACATGAAATTCCCTCCATGGGGGAAGGATAAGCTGGAAAATGAGGCAGATGATAGTTGTGCGTCACAGTATTTAATGTGCTTTGGTAAGGCCCTTGAATGTTATGACTGTGAGAGCAATAGAAGAAGCTATCTGATAGCAAAGCACATATTTTCTACCACTGTGAATGATTTGTAAGCCCTATGAGTTGCTGACTTGCAGCCTAATGTCTCCTGGTAGAGTGATCTTTATTGAACCCCGTTGATACCAGCGATTTCCAGGCAGGTATATTTGTGTGGCATTTCTGTCTTGTACAGAGGCAGTCCCTCTTGCCACAAAGTTACAGCTGGCTTTTGGGAGGGAGAACCTCAGGGAGCACAGCAGAAAGATAGAAGCTCTTTTTAACCATCTTTTCTCTTCCTGAAGTCTTGGAGGCCCAAAAACCAAGTGTAACTTGCCACTGCCTTCAATGGACCCTGCTTGCAGACCACTGTAAAGTGAGCACCTCTTACCACCTCACAGGTGGCATGAAAAGGATGCTGAAGATGTGCAGAGGCTGTTTGGTGTGAATGCAGTTCAACAGTTTATCTTCTCCAGATCTTCTAATTATTGAAATTCAAGAACCCCTTTTTATCCAGGTAATGAAACAGGAAAATCCTACTGGCATTATGGTTCTTGGCTGAAGACACATAACAAATGAGATCCTTCTTTCCCTTCCAAGTAAGGTGGTGGGTGATTCAGTTTGCAGGGGGGAAAAAGGTCAGGTGCTGGTATGTGGGTTTGTTATCTTCTTTTCTTCTATTGTTAGAGGTGGGCTTAATACTTGAGAGACGCAGTTTGTGTGCGGACTGAGCTGTTTATTAACTCTCATCCATAATACAGTCTCACAAGTTGTGAGTTCTAGTTAATAAAGTAAAAAATGACTCTGTCTCTAACTCTCTCCAAGGTCTTTTAAGCACAAATGGTCCAATTACGAGATGACACCTGTATTATTTTTACTTTTAACCCAATAACCAACCAATTGTGGTCCACAATGTGAATTTTTTTACCCAATTACAAGCTACCACCCAAACCCACAAAGAAGAAGGTGAAAAACCAAAACCTTAAATCCTAAGTTTTGCACCCTGTGATATTACACACTTCTATTCAAACTACACACCCATAATCCCAGTGCTATCACTCAAATTTGGAAGCCTTTTCCATGGCCTCAGGTCAAATGTGGTGCTTGCTTGAAGGGCAGTGCCTGTTAGCACAGAAAGCCTAAAATTCTCAGCTTCCAGGGTTCCAGTCTTTACTATATGACGTATGTTTGTGTAAAAGGTTTTTATTTTTCTTATTCTTTAATTTCCATGAATTACATTTTGTTCCCCTCTGTTTTAAATAAATTGAGTAGCAAGATTTGTGTATATATTTTACCACTATTTAATGAAAAGCCTGCAGTTCATACCTGTGATACATGATGTATAATGCTGCCACAGGAAAAGCATAGCTAGTGTTGTTACAGACCTTCATCTTAATTATGAAAATTTTTTATTTAAATATAGAGTTGGGCATACAAAATACAGCACTAGGCCATCTGTTAGTTTTCCATCTGGACTCATTTGCAAAATACTCTGTTTCCCTCCTAAACACTATTTATAATCTTCCTTGAAAAAAGTATGACTAATCTATGGCACACAAGAGACAGCTATTTGCATGCCACTTTTAATAGAAGTGGCTATATAGCTCAAAGTAGTAGCAAAATATGTTTATTTTGTTTTGCATGCAGGTGTAAAAGCTCACATGGTTTCTAAACAAACACACAAAGTTTTTGCTATCAGCCTGCTTTCAATTAGCAAAAAGTGAAAATCTTCAAGATTTCTGATTTAATAGAAAAGTTACAAGTGAGGATGAACAGCTAGCATTTTGGAGTGCCTGACCAGGACTTTTGCAGTGATTCTGAAGTAGCTTGTATTTCTGTCTTGCTCAGTTTGAAACGTCCCCAGAGGCCTGATTTCTGAAGATAAGCACACAGATGACACTTACTATAAAATATCATCTGAGGTGAATATTGCAATATTCATGTAATCCCGGGTTGTTTGGTCCGAACCCATATTCCTGAGACCAGTGAAAGTGTGGGCAGTGGGTCTGGCCATACCTCAAAGCAGCAGCTGCAGGGAGCCCACTGGAAGCTCCCTGGAAGACACATGCATGGGGCTGATTTCATGGTACCCTCCAAGGCCATCTGAGGGTTGCCACCAGCGTCTGCTGAGAGCTGTGTCCTGTTTACTCTCTCCATTTGATGCCTTGGAAGGCTGACCTGAAACAGAGACTGGACAGAGCTAGGGAATAAAGTAGGTATTTATTGAAAGGTCTCCAGAATCCACCTTGGACACAACAAGAGCCCGGCACAAGGCTGCACCCCGGGTGGACCAAGAATGGTAACAAAAATGGTTAACTGGTCCTGAGAGAAATTACATTTTATAACTTTTGGTCTATTTGCATATTGGAGTTTAATTGTCCAATTACAGCTTCAGGTTGTGAGGTCCCATCCTTCTTGTTCCTCCCTTCAGTCCACCATTGCTTGTGCTTTTGGGCCTGAAAGTTGTCCTTGGTCTGCAGCAGGAAAAGGATTTGTTTTGTCTCCCTGCTCTGTGAAGAGAGCTTACTGACACTGAATATGAGGCTCAGAACTACACCCCTAGGCAGCACAGAATCCGAAAATATGAAAATTAAAACTTAAGGCATCACATTCAGTATCAGAGAGCAGTGAAAGCCTCATTCCCTGGAGGTTATTCCCTAGTCACTCTTCTACATCTCTGAGCCAGCTATCCTGAAGTAGCTTCTCAGGTCCTCCTCCCTCCCCTGACATGTCGTCTTTGGCCAAACTCTACTTCACAGCTGCCAGAGTGGAAAGCAAGAGGGGCTTATTTCAAGGGTTTATGATTTGAAGGGCAACTAATCAATAGTATCTTACTCTCCTCTTCCCCTTCTCTTCATTTTTCAGTGAACACAAAAATGTTTTTAGACACCCCTACTTGTTTTAATCCTTCATAAAAAGGCAAAGGCTGATTTCTCCTGACTAACTTGCATGCAAGGTTCTGAAGAAGTCCTTTGCAGTGTAATGTTAAGTCATCTTTAGGGTTTTGGGGTGTTTTTTTTTTTGGTGAGCAAACAAATTATGTTTTAGAAAACGCACTATAAAAAAAGAACTGGAATAAATTGCCGGGCTTCCTGGCACTGCTTCTTCAGGCTGTCTAGTGTCTCATTGCCTGTCTGTCTCTGCCATCACTATGGCAGGATGTTTTAACTTCTCTGCTACAAAGACTCTTTTTTTCTCTCTCAATTTTCAGTACTATACATAAATGCATTGTTGCAAAATGAAACTTGCATGTGCAGTTACAACACAGCCCTCTCCTACACCCCAAATCTGAAAAAAATGTGGTCCCTGGCTACTGACTGGGAAATGGGAGACACTTGAAAAGTTGCAGCAGTCCATATGCAGAATCCTTACTTCAATACTGGCAAGACCTGTAAACTCCATGTAGCAAACCAGTTTTTATTTTATGTAAATGAGAACAAAATGACACTCTAAAATAACCAACTATCTTTTTAATGTCTTCCTGTCAAAGATGAAAAAGTTGCCTTGTCTCAGAGTGTTGTACACATTGACAACGAAATAGAGAAAATCAGAACAGATGCAGGAGGTATAAAAGACACATAAGTACTGAGTTTAAATGACTATAATGCAAACATTAGTAGCTATTTACTAACGATTTAATTAACTTCCCCCCACCCACACCACCTCAATTTCACTTCTTTCAATAACATATGGCAACCCTAGAGTGCATTTTGCAAACATTCCCCCCTCACAAATATTTGCATACTTATGGCTGGATGTGGCTCAGGAGCTGGAGAACGCTCTGTGGCACACAGCGGGCACATGTGGCTCCACAGCTGGAGCCAGCGTGACAAACTTTGGACTGTGTGGTGTCCCCATTCAAAGTGCTTCAGAGCCCTTTGTGCACCGTAAGGCTTTGGTCCCTGCTGGCTCCTGCGTGCTGGTGGTGGCCCTGCCCTTTGCTCAGTCACCTGTTTTCTCCTGTGTGACAGCTGGAATTAGACCCACTGCTTGGTACCAGGACCGTCTGAAGGCACTGCTGTGCCTTGTCAGAACCAGCCTCCTGGAGAGACACGGGGTGCTCTGTAGGACTCAGCCTCCACTGGGAGCTGCAGGCAGTGTTAATACTTCCCCTGAAGTTTCCCCTCTTAGTTTCCAAGGAGAAAATAGAAGAACATGAAATGGGACTCTTCAGTGGCTCGCTGGTAGGGAAGCTTACTCTTGAACTTTTCAAGGTCCTTCTTACTGAGCCAGCATCAGCACTTGCCCTTCCCTGCTAAGTCAGTGGAGTTACCAGAAGTACAGTCGCTATTTTCTGCTGCATCTGAGATGCAGACAGAAGAAAAGTACCTATCTATCCTAACAGCAACCTCAGGGGTGTTATGTATGATGCTTGCAGAAGAAAACCAAAATGCAGAGGGGCAAGGCAAGGGAAAGGCAAGTCAAGGTGTAGAAAGGCAAGGAAAGGAAAGGTAAGGCAAGGCAAATAAAAGATCCTAGCTATGGCAGAAACCTCTGCTTTCTATCTGTTTCCCTGGAGAAAAATCGTCCACACAAGGAAGTCTTGTCTCTAATTTAACGTGCTAGATGTGAGCACTCTCAGCCTCTGGGTTAGTTTGAGGTCAAAGGAAGAAATGGCACAATTTACGTTTCTCAGTAGACCAGGACTGGTCCACGGAGTTACTCTGTTTGTATGAGTTCAAAGGAAGTGATTTTGAACTCTAAGCTAAGGTTTAAGACAAAACTCTTTCCCAGATATGTAATAAAATTTATGTGCCACGAACATGCAGATCAGTCTGTAATAGGCACAAGTTCCAGGGTTTAATGTGTCCTGGAGTAAGTAAAAGTAAACCTTCCATAGTCATTATGGTTAAGTAGAAATGACCCAGTTTTCAGAAATGCTAAACACCCACTTTTTTTGTCAGTTCCCATGAGATTTGCAGATGCTCCAGACTTTTTCAAATCCCCTTAGTCTCACTGATACAACTAGGGCATCACATACCTACAAGTGAATTCTTTGGCAAACAATCTGCTGTGGGGTTAGTCTTCTAGTTGGTTGTTACTTTAACCTCAGGGCTGGTTCCTCACATAGAAATGGCTACTCCTTCTAACAGGATTTTTCGGAATCTATTCTGGAAATCTCTTTGCATTTAGAGTCAGACTCTTAAATGTATTTAAAATGCTTCGAATCTGCTTTAGAAGTCAGATGGCAGATTCATGGAACGATTTCTTTCCATTTATCTTGCCAGGTTAAAGGAAAATCTTCCATGGCAACATAGCAGCAATCACCCATCCATTAACAAGAAGCCTTGATTTATATTTTTCATTGTAGGAGGTGTAATTTAATTTCTCTTATCATTATGCCTATTTCACATACTTTGCTACTCAACACTCTTTTATTTTCAGTCATTTGGGTGGCTTATAAATTTACAGTTTTCAATGCCAAGTGAATTATCACCCCAGTATTAACTCTATGCAGCCTGAAATGGCAATCTCTCTCTTTCTGGGATATGTGCATATTCTGGCTTTCTGGGATGCCTGTAATCCCTATCCAGAGAATTAAAACCTAGGATGTTTACTGTTTGTTTGTTTGTTTGTTTGTTTGTTTGTTTGTTTGTTTGTTTTAAAACTTTTGCTAAATAGAAGTACTTAGTAAATGGGAAGAGGCATTTCTGGAAGAACATTATGCAGGTGGGGGTCTTGTATTTTAATGCAGCTCCATTTGAAATTCAATCTTGAAATTATTTGGACAGTGGTTTATGCAATGACTGAAATTGCTACAGGTGATTTAGTGACATTCAATCTTAGTGGTAAAGATCTCATGCACTTGATGTGATTTTCCTTTGAAATTAAAGACAGCAGATATTTGACAGAGACTTTATTTAAAAACCACAGTGTTATGTGTATTATGTGTGTCTGAAATCTTTCACTGATATGGTGACCAGCAATGTTCATTCCTGTCCCTAGAGGTAAGAACCTGCAGGCTTCTATATATAACTTTTAAGTCTTCATGGCAAAATCAAGACTCAGTAAAAGGCTTTCTTGCATTCTAGTCTTTTTCACACTCAGCCATAGTATTTCAATTGACAAAATCAATGGTAGGTTTGAGCCCACATATAAACCTTGCAGATGTTTCAGTTGCAGATCCGGCATTCAGGGTGATGTGTTGCTGGAGAGTGAAGTAGAAAAATTTTTGTCTTTCAGAGTACAAGGAAGAATTGTGAGGATTGTCTAAATCCATTGTTCATATTGTTGTTATTTAAAAGGTGTCCCATGACTGTCATTACTACTGAACAGTGTTACTTCATCATCATGAGGTATATCAGAGAGAGCACCACATAGCACAAACTAGTCACAATCTAGCATTTCTGTGTGGCTTTCTTTCTTAGGAATCACACATGCTATCAACAAGTACTTGATTTGTCTTGGAGAAAGGTGGAGTAAAACTGAGTGGCAGCATCCTCTTCAGTACCTTTAGGCATAGTCCCTGACATTTTGATCAGCAGCAGGTGTGTAACAGGATGTGGGACCAAGTGAGGTATTTCATCTCTGGGTCAAAGAGCCTCGTCAAAGATAACTAACTTTGGATTGTGCCTGCATAGACATATCACAGAGCTGCATGGCCCTGGGTGTGAATCTAAGACCTTGGTTAGCGAGGTTTTTTCACTCCTTTAGCAAGAAGACTTTATTTCCTCTTTAATCTCTCACAGTTTCCCTTGGCTATAGTTCTGAAGATCACTCTTCTCCCAGTCAGAATCTGAGCCTGTATTTAAGAGCTTCTTTACATTAACAGTCTTGTATTAAATTACTCTCTGTTGCAACATTCTGATTTATCTATAGATCTGTATTTTTCAAAACCATTGCTTTTTACAGCATTCTAATTTATATAGCTGTTGGTTTTGACTGTCAAAACATTTTTCGTTTTAATTACTGTGTATCGAGCTTCTAGGTATAAAACTGTCAGATAAATCTGAGTATCTGCATAAATGTGGGGAACTGCATGTGTTATCACTCAGCAATTGCTGGTGGGCAGTTAGCAAACTCTTGTCTAGGATCTCTGTTCAGCTGCTGCAGAACAGCACTGACAGGGTAAACCACTGATTAGTTGTCAAACCATGTGCAGTTATGACATTGATTCTGAACGACACAGCTGATTATTCAGATTGCCCAAACCTTCAGCAAAGTAGTGTGCACAGCCAACTTTACTTCAGTCAGTAACATACAAAGTACTCATTTCACAGGGCAACATTTCACCTCTGACAACAGATTTCTTCTGGCTTCTAAGAGAAAAATTTACATCATTTACTGTCTTGGGTGGCCACCAGACTAACTCCTTGTTAGTCCTTAGGAGCTGCTTTGTGTTTGGCCTTTTTATCAAGGATAAGCCTATTTCTGAGTACAGGGAATGGAGACCCTCTTCTCCTGCCTGGGACAGGAGGAACACTGCAGTGCCTGTGACTCTCTGCACACTGGAACAAGGCACTGTGAGTGGTCAATTATGCCTTTTCTTCCTGGCTGAGGGTCTGGACCAAGGCAGACAGAGGACCCACAGCAGCCAGGCATAGCCTAGCCCAGGCTCTGAGGTCTGGGAGGAGGGAGGCTCCCCGAGCTGGCAGTGGCACTGCTGGCAGATGGGCTGGAGCTGCATGATGTCCGGGAGTGTAGCTGTGGTGGTTCATTGATGCACAGCATCAGACAGCAGCTCCTGGAGCCCAGCTCAGTGGTGGTCTCCTGAGTCTGCAAGAGCAATGCTTCCTCTGAGGATGTCAGGACGACCTCAGTCCCTGCCAATAGCCTGATGTGCTTGTTCAGCTGGATTGTGCAGACATGTGAGAAGTTGCATCCACACTGGGCCCAGAAGAAGAATAATTATGTTTTGCCCTGCTGTCTTCTCTCTGGGAAGCTGCTCCCTTATCAGCTTGTCAAGCAGAATTGGGTAATGGAATTCCACTACAAGAGACAGGTCTTTCCAAACCTCCCTGGACCCATGGACCTACTGTTGATTATCTATAAAATGTTTTCTCCTTCTCTCTTTCCAGTACCACACAATAACTTTCTGTTCATATCAGTACTTGGTACTCCTGCAAACAGTCCAGTGCTTCAGAGACACAGTCCTTGTATATTTCACACGCTATCTACTGACTTTGTCTTTGCTGTCCCTGTTTCTATTGTGTCCTCTGGTGTTTGTATTTGAAGGTCTGTATAGGTGGGACTGCATGTGCCTGTGTACACAGCACCTGGCACAGGGGAGAAAGCCAACTTTGTGCACCTGCATTGCAGGGAAAATGTGTTTTCAATCTATCAAGCATTGACAGGGAAAAATGTAAGGAGCAAAAAGGCTGCAGGTGCACAGAAGTTGGTGGCCACTGTCACTCAGCACAGCCAAAGTCTTGCTGCAATGCCTCTGTGAGTGTTCTTCCAATTATTCTTGCTGCAAATTAGACACAAAGTAGATCTTTTGGCATAATTCTCTTGCATTTACTCCTTACTTGCTCATGCTTGTCGTGCTTGTGACTATTGTGTTGTTTCTGCTCTTAAAGATGTATGGTTTCACTTTTTAATGAATAGCCTCTCCGAGGTAAAGAGAGAATTGCAGTGATCTTTTGATATATCCATCTTTGCTTTTTCATTTTGTGCCTAAGGTGCTCAAATTGAATGAACTTTACTGCCATCTGGAGATGTAGTATTTTCATTTCTGTTTGTCATTTTACCTTTGAATTTCATTACAAAGCCTCATTCCTGGGGTTTAAAGAATGAAAGCATTTTGGTGTTTTACATGCTGTAGTGCTGTACTTTTCTTTATAGTGATTAGGTGCTGAAATAAAAGTCACCTCTGGCATCTGATGAGAGTGTTTAAGATTGAACCTAGTGAGTTAATCCACCTAAGGGCAGACCCCTACCTGCTGGATATGTGCAGGATTTTGGTGTCAGGGGAGGATGATACCAGGACATTGCAGTCCTGCTTGTGGTCAGTCTGGGACACAGGGGAATGAACAGACAAACCCTGCCCTCTCTCTGAAACCTATCGGTATCCGGAGCTGTTGGAATTCTAGCAGGTGTCAAAAGTAGAACTTTTGTGTTGGTGTTATCTTCTGCTGCCCTGGGGTTAATTTTAGTTCCAGATGTAGTAATGCCATACTAGTGTAAGGTAGCACCAGCTGTGATATACACTATTGGTGTGAAAGTCTTTATAAAAGGGATACAAGATCTTGTACAAGAACCAGGAAATGTGTCAGACCCTTGAAAGACACTTTATTAGACTGTGGTGAGTTGGCTTTGGCTGAATGCTAGGTGCCCACCAAGCTGCTCTATCGCTCCCCCTTCTCAGCTGGACTGGAGAGAGAAAATAAGATGGAAAACAACTTATGGGTTGAGATAAGACAATTTGCTAAAACACACAAGCAAAGAGAAAAAAAGTATTCTCTACTTCCCATCAGCAAGCCACGTCTGGCCACTTCCTGGGAAGTGTTTTCAGCAAGCTCTAGTAGGCAAACATTCCTCCTTGCCTCCCTCTTCCTCTTCCTTCACTTAGCTTTTATACCTGAGCTGATGCCATATGGTATGGAATATCCCTTTGGTCAGTTTCGGTCAGCTGTCCTAGTTATGTACCCTGCCAGCATCCTGCCCACTCCCAGATTACTGACAGGAAATAGGATCTTGGAGAGACAGCATGGATGCTGTGCCAGCACTAGTCAGCAGAGGCCAAACATTGGTGTGTTATCAACATTCTTGTAGCTACCAGTGCAAAGAAGAGAGCTGTGAGGGCTCTTCTATTGAAAATCTCAGCTCGACACATTATTATATAGACTCCCTTGGAAATAAGGACAAAATTATTTCAGTACAGAAACCACAGACTATCAAAGGTATCCAGTTTAAAACAAACGAAAGGAGGTGTTTTTGATCAGTAGGCATTTGTTACGTAAAGCTGCTTCCCAAAGGAAACTGTGAATAAAAAGCCCTTTGTGTTCCACCAGAGGAAGATGGTATTAATATTGAGAAGACAGAAGGTTACCCAGCAAATCACATCTGAAAATAAGTGAAGGATGGGAGAGTCTTGCAGACATGGCAGTGGGATATGCTTGTATTGTTCTTATTCTTTCCTGGACAACTGCTAATGGCAAGTAGTGGAGATGGGCTGCTGGCTCAATGCACCCTCCTTTTGAGACAGCACAGCCCTTCTAATGTTGTCTTTATCGTGACAAACGTTAACTGTGGGAGGTAAAGGGATTGATGCAAAATAGAAGAAGTATTGAAATGATGGGTTGTTTATAATTAGTATTGCTTTACCTTGACACTTCAATGCTAATTATTTAATTTTT
>VYZR01066229.1:19456-35821 GCA_013400675.1 Oxylabes madagascariensis
CAAAAAGACCAGAAACAATGGCTATTCTACAGCTCTACAGTTTTCCCTCTTTGCCCAGATCTGTGTGGAGTCATGAAACTTTGCTTCATGACCCTCTTCAGCACAAAGCTTCTGGCACACTCACCCTGCATGGGCAAACCTACCTCCTCCTCACTGTGGGGGGCTGCCTGGCAGGAACAAATCAGAAGCTAAAAGAACTCTTTTTTTTGTCAATCTTCTATAAAAATGTTGATCTGGGTAATTAAGAAACAGTCTTCGAACAAAGGCGTTTGAAAAGCATATCCAATTTTAGATTACAATCATAAGTACTGATATAGGGTTCTGCAAAACTCATTTTCATTGCCCTGTTGCTGTGCGGCTGGAGGATAACACCCTGCATTCTCTCTTCTCTGTTCCTTTAACTTTCTGACACATTTCTGCTTGGTCTCAAACTTCACATGCTTGGATATGACACAAAGGTACTTTTTTCTTTTTTTGGTGGAAAATTTGAAATAATTGGTTTGGCTTGCTTTCTGTCAGTTGATCTTTCAAAAAAATACATAAAAAGAAGCATACAGACAGTCTTCAAAGCTGAACTCCAAATGGTTAAAGGTGCTATTCCTCATGCCTGACTTAGAGATAACCAGATGAAAAATTAATAATTATGCTGAGCAACTGAGCCCTGGATTTGGTGTATTCCCAAATAAACATTAAAAACAACAACAATTGTTTTAGTTACTGGGTTCTCGTGGGAGGTGTGTGTATACATTACACTCCAGAACTGGATTCTGCGGTGCTGTAGCTGAAGGATTAGATCACATGTGCAGAGTTTTCACATCTAAACACACCCAAATTTTATCTCAGCTGCTGCTGTGCTGTGACAATGAGACGATCTTCACTCTCATCTGCCCATGGAAGTGTGAGGGACATTTATAGCTTGTATCATTTCATTGGAACAGAAACCAGCACTGTCTTGAACTTATTGTTCACCATCCTCTGAGAGTCCCTCACATTAGGAAATTAATTGGGATATGCTGGAAGAGCATCCTGGGAATTCTTTGATTGTTTTAAATCCTGCCCCAGCCTCCTACCCTCTGAATGCTACATCACCTCCGTCACAGACAAGTTCCCTTGGCTGCCATAAAGGCAGAGGGAATTTTAGTGTCTTGAAATGACTGAGTTTGCATGATGTAGGAGGTAAATGTCTTTGTAAGGATTCATCTAATTCTGTCTCGTGAAGCATTTTAAATTTACCCCCACCCTTTCATTAAAACTGTGTAATCTGAGTATCCTGGGTACCAGTAATGCCAAGGTACTGATGATGCTACCATCAGACTTGTGAGCTACATCTTCCTTTCACCTCAAACAAAAGCTGGAGTTGTTCTGTTGATTTTTGAAACTTTATGACTCAGGATCTGAGAGGGCTTGATGCAATCTAGACCTGTTTAAAGCGTGTCTTCTAATCCCCAATTCCTCCATACTGGTGATGAAATTTGTCCTGTAAACACTGGTAGGTGCAGAAATTCCTCAGTCACTGTGGGAACACAGTGATCCCATGGCTCAGTGCAAATTTGGGAATGAAGCAATAAACCCACACAGCAGAGCCTTTATTGTGTTTGCCAGCTTTTGTTCCTCAGCCTTGCCTTGCTACTGAAGTCGGGGTCCGGGAAAGTGGTTCTGCTTCATTGGAGGTCCAAAGGAAAGCCCCTTCCCCCAAATATTCCTGTATCCAGGCCACACACCTACAGTTCAAAGGGTTTATCACAAGATGTGGGGGAAGAGTTTGTGGGAGAGCCCTGCTTACAGTACTGGCAAAACACCACTGGAATTAGTCTGGATTTCCACTCATGGCACGTATATGAACAACTGTAAAATAGTGCCATATGTTTCTGTGGAAGATAAATGTCATCTGCAAAAGAGAGATATGCAATAAGTATAAATCTGCTATTTATGCTAATTTGACTGTATTTTGCTGCCTTGATTTTGAAGAAATACCTCACTGTACTGTGGTTTTCCATGGGAATTTCTCAGTGTATAAAATAACATGAAGTTGCTAATGCATATGTATTTAAAATACCATGGTGGGGGGGATATTGGGAAAACTACTCTTCATTTAGAAATGATCCATTTTACTCTAATTTATGTGTCAGTGTCATTACATTTGTATCACCAGCTCAGTGTGACAGTGTTTGATACTGCTATTTCTACTGTCAGTACAATTTTGTACCCTCTTTGTTTGGAAATATCCCATAATCGCAAAATAGCCTGGGTTGGATGGGACCTTGGAGCTCATTCAGTTCCAACTCCCTGCCATGGGCAGGGACACCTTCCACTATCCCAGGTTGCTCACAGCCCCTTCCAGCCTGGCCTTGGACACTTCCAGGGCTGGGGCAGCCACAGCTTCTCTGAGCACCCCATGAATGTCCAGTAATTTTTTACCTTAAAATTCTATTATTCTGGAAGTTTCCAATTTTTATAGTGAGATAAATTGTGCCTGTAGTAGAAATGTGGAATGAAGCCATTACATTTTGTATTTTGTTAAAGGAGAGGTGCTCACTGTGTTGTTCTTGAGAGTATTAATTACTAATATTACTTATTTCCAAGGATCTTCAGGAAGATCCTGTTGGAATATGCAACTAGAGAGAAAAAAAAAAATATAAAGTACTGGATTCAACTCCAGCAGCTTGTACCTGTCAAGAAACAACATCAGAACTTCCCAGGGTGGTGTAAATTCACCCTGTGATGCACCAAAGTAACACAAGATTAATTTTGTGTTGCTGTGCAAAGACTTGGGCCAAATCTTTTAGGGGGAAAAAAAAAAACCAATGAATTTGGTTCAATCTGAACTTTTGTTCCACAGGAAGCTCAAGAAGCTCTTCAGGAAGCTGAAGGATGAANCACCAAAGTAACACAAGATTAAATTTGTTTTGCTGTGCAAAGACTTGGGCCAAATCTTTTAGGGGAAAAAAAAACCAAAACAATGAATTTGGTTCAATCTGAACTTTTGTTCCACAGGAAGCTCAAGAAGCTCTTCAGGAAGCTGAAGGATGAAAGAACTGTGCTAAAGGAAATGGACACCAACCAATCAAAGGACCCTCAGCAATGGGATCTCGACTACATCTTGGAACCTTTCACTGGGCTGACTCCAGAATATATGGAAATGAGTAAGTTTTCAGAATTTCCTTTCCCTTTCTGCAATAACCATGGCTTTACATAGGACTGCATGTCAGAAGTGGTCATGAGAAAGGAGAAAAAATAGCACTTCTAGTTTGCAGAAATTCCATGTGAGCCAGCAGGGCTATGAGACTATCATAGTGCCAACAGAGAAATAATGATGAATCCAGTATCTGTTAATACTTCTGCTGTCAGATTCCAGTGTTCCCGGCTGAGAAGAGTGCACAGAAACCATTTGGCCGCAGAATCAATAGCTATGGTTAGGAGGGATGTCTGTAGACCATCTGGTTCAATCTTCTGCTCAAAGCAGGACGTTGCTCAGAGATTTGTCCAGTTGGGTTTTAAGTATTTCCAGGGATGGAAACTCAGCAACTTTTCCAGTATTTGATCACCATTACACCAAGGTCGTATTAATGTTTAAGTTGCACTCCCTACATTTCCACTGGTACCCTGTGCCTCTTGTCCTTTTACTGGGTGACCTTGAGAAGATTTTAGCTCTGTCTTCTCCAACCTGCCACATGGGTAAGATCCCCTGAGCCTTCTTTTCCTGTGATACTGCAATCCCAGTGCTCTCAGCTTCTCCTTCTTCATCAGGTCCTTTGGTCCCTTAACGATCTTAATGGCTCTCCAGTGGATTCACTGCAGTGCATCCATGTTTTTCTTCTACTGGGGAGCACAGCCCTGTACCTGCCTCATGAGTAGAGGCTGGAGAGGCAGGGAAGGAGAAAGCAGGAATGCTGTGGGTGGGGGAGTAGAAAGGAGAGAAATAATCCAGGAAAACCCAAGCTTTAGGACACACAAGAATTCAGGGAAAAGCACAATGGGCATGGTGTCTAAAACCAGACATCTGTTAAGTATTGAATGTGGAAACTTCTGTTTTAACAAGTCATTATTCTCAAAATATCTAAAGGGGAACATGTTTTATGGCAAAAAAATTACATACCATATATGGTTTATCTGTTTATAGAGAAAAAAATCTTGGTTTGTAGATATAATTTATAATCTAATTAAAAATGAATACATGAAAATTTATAGAATGGGAGATTTATGTAAATCTATAAATTTGTAAGTGTATATGAGATATTTTGCATGATAGCAGATTTGGGGATGTCTTATTAATATGTTTAGGATCCCAATCTTGCCCTCTATAGCACCATCAAAAATCCCTCACCTCCCATTTTCTCCCTCTCAATTGCTCCAACTCACCTTAGGATCTGTCTTTGTTGCCACTTCTATTACCTTATCCCCTTCTGCATATGATGATACTTTTTTTAAAAATTATCCTTTAGGACTAATTTTTTTCCATGAATTACTTCAGCCCAAGATGATTTTTCTTCCTGTAAACTTTAAGGAAACCTCTAAGTAATTTTTGAAATTAAACAATGGTGAAAAAAATAGACATTTTTTCCTGTAAATTTTTTTTTTGTAGTTTTATGCTCAGGAAATATCTAAAATATCTGTTTTTAACAACCCAAATTTCTTGGTTAGCTAGGTCTAAGGACAAGGATCTTTAGTTACCAGTAACAAATATATACAAATATATACTGTGATGTTTGTCAGCGTTGCTTGGGTTTGCTGTCAGTGGCCTTGATTCTGCTGCGTGAAAAGTGATGCTCCAGTGCTGCGAGTTTGAACATAACTTCCAAAATGTCAGATTTGTTTTAAGGGTTCATTTAAGCCACCTACTCAGAAAGGAAGCAGGTCAGTAGTCTGTCCTTCAACGAAGAAAAGCTACAGTGGGGTTTTCCTTACCTGTGTTTTGATTTCAGAATACCTCTTGGAGCTACCAAGTTTAGCCATTTGTTATGCTGTCCCTTAGGAAACTGTTTGGGTTCTTTTAATTTTAGAAGCGAGTTCTAGAAATTGCAAAGATGAGTCTTTTTTTTTCAAAAAAGGAAAGAAATGCAGAAGTACCAGCACAGTCTGTTAAGGTTTGGGGATTCCTGTTGCAGGGAAGTGGTCCCAGCCCCAAACCTGCCAGAGTTTGGACAATGCTCTCAGGAACATGGTGGGATTCTTGGGCTGTCCTGTGCAGAGCCAGGAGTTGGACTTTGACGGTTCCTTTCAACTTGGGATATTCTATGATTCTATTCCATGGTTCTGACTTGTAGCATCAGGGTTTAAGCTACGATGTTACAAACCACTGGACACTAAGCCTGCAATTTAGATCAGTCCCTTGTGCCGGGGTCATAAACCACAGCGAGAGCCTCAGCCTGTCAGGGATGATTCAGGGAAAATGAACGGATGAATTATTGATCTAAACATTTGTGTACAACAAGAGGACAAGCTTCCCAAGCGGAGAAGCCTCGCAGTGTGCCAAGCTGTGCCCTGCCTGTGGGATTTGCAGACAAATGTGCGGCAGATGAAAGCCAAGCTGCACCTCCCCAGCCCTGGTTGCTGCTGCCCTGGGTCCACGTCCCTGCTCTCAGCTGTCAGATCCACTGCTCGGACCACCCACACTGGCAGGAAGCACTTGGTGCAGCTCAGCACTGAACCCTGTCAGCTGGGATTGCTGTCAAGGGCACCACGCTGCAAGAGGCAGCTCAGCAGATTATTTACCTATTTCTCTAATTTTGAGCTGGGGACAGTGGGAAAGGAAGCAGTGCAGAAGGCCAGAGGAAGATTTTTCTTTCCCGAATTTCTTAAAGAGGCAGGGTTATTGGAATGTAATAAGAGGTATGACATTAAGGAAAAGAGAGAAATCTGGCTGCTATTTCAGAACTTCTTTCTTAGTTTTCACACTGATTTACTCAGGCAACCTCCCTCAGGCATCAATGGCAATCTGGAATGAAGCAGCTGAAGGAGGAGTTGCAGACAGGGCTTGCTGCAGCCTTTGGGTTTCCCCATGCAGATGGTGATGGGGTTTCATGCAGAAGCAGGCAGATTATGTATCCAAGTGTGAGTAGTCATTACATTCAGATTTATCCTGCCAGAATGCTCCTATTTTGTAGGATGGATGACATCCTTAGCTAGGACTCTTGCCTCCAGGTCTACCATTCACCAGGCTGTACCCTAATCACAGGCAGTCCTTGCTTTTTTTATCCACATATCCACTCTCTTTTACTGATTTCTGTCAAAACCTGGAGTCTGGCCCACTCCCCACATGGCAAATCACACATTCTCTTTGCACTTTGTTATGAAATAAATAAATCCCATTAAGGCAGTGCTTCTCTGAGGGACAGTGCTTGAAGCAGTCTCAGGATGAGTTTTGTGGCATGAAGTGTCACAGGTAAAGGAGTTTTTGATGATAACCACCCCACTTAAATTTTGGGATTCCCATTTCCAAGCTGCTTTCTTTTTTGTTGTTATTTCTGATTCTAATGATCCCAAAGCCCTAGAGAGACTCCACCTTTTCACTCTCCTACCCCTGCCCTCATTTAAATCATGGTAGAGGTTCATAGAAATAGCAAGATTTACTGGTTATTTTTTAACCTCCTCTATTTTCCCATTTGGGAAAGATTACTCTGTTCACCGAAATTTGTTTCTACAAAATATCAGTCACTCTACTCCATGCCAACAAATTAGATTAAGAAGGAATTTTTTTACAATGAGGGTGGTGCATAGGCATCTGGCATAGGTTGCCCAGAGAGGTGATGGATGCCCCATCCCTGGAAACATTCCAAGTCAGGTTGGATGAAGCTCTGAGCAACAGGATCTAGTTGAAAATCCCTGCTCATTGCACAGGTATGGACTAGATGACATTTAAACGTCCCTTCCAAACCAAACGATTCTATAGATAATAAGATTAATTTTTTAGGGTAAAAGTCTTTGAATCTGATTTCACCAGCAGACTCTGCTGAGCTTATTTGTTGTGCAGGCCTTGGCAGTCAATAGCAATCTGCACAAAGATAGGACTTGCACCAGTGACATTTCTGATGACTGTTTTGATATTATTAACTGACATATTCCTTCATTTCTTACTGGAGACACTCTTCAAACTCTTAAATGAGCAGAAAAGTTTGCTCAAGTAATCCTGAAACATAAGTTGTCGCTGTCAACATGAGTCAAATTTGTCATTAGCACTTCCTGCTTCCAACACTGTGCAAAGACTTTTGACCCAGGTCAATATTCCATACCATGTGCATTCCCAAAGAAGGTAGCATGTACAGCAATTTCCTCTTCCACATGGAAGCAAGGTTGTGACGTGTGTAACTGGCCTGCAGCGATAGGAGCTGGCAAGAAATCGATGTTTAGAGTAGCAATAAATATTACTAATGAAAGAAACTTTATTAAATTGGCTCCAGGAGTGAAATGATGCACACGAATATCTGAAATTTATACCATTTGTGTTTCCTTGAGAAGAAACTGAGATCAGCAATGATTTTCATATTCCTATTTCATTTGGTCTTCCCTTCTCTAGTCTAACCCCTCTAGGAATCCAAGCTTCATGTGGCAATTGATTAAAAACATTTTTCCGCAAGAAGAAGTAATAATAAAAGGTTTCATCGTCCAACTTCTGTTTAAAAACAATGGCACAAGTAGAAAATTATTAGATGCAATGTCTGTAGCTACTGACTACTATAAGGATTAATCTGAGAGGTTTGGAAGAATTTCCCCTAAAGCAGGAAAAGCTATCAAAAAAGCAATGTGTGAGGCATAAAAAGAAAAAAAAATCACTGAGAGAAACCTGCATTTTTCTGTAATCTCTATAATGATGATGGTTTTGAAAATACCATTGATGGTTGTGTGTAGGCTTGTTGCATACATTTATTACAGAAGAGTTATAAATTACACCTTTTCCTTAGTTTTTCAGCCAGGCCTGGCTGTATATTGAAAAGTTTCTTCCTAGGATTTGGAAAGTTGCTTAGCACAGAAGTGAATTTCCCGCTGTTTACTTCCAGTAACACATGATCCTATGACAGATATTATTGATAAAGAAGAAAGAAAAAAAAGCAACAGAATCGTAAATAAATACCTTGTCTTAGATGAGGCTTTGAGGTAAAAGATACTTGGGTTACTCACACTACTGAGCATATAAATTGTTCAGGTTTCAAAACATGAGTGATCCACACCATGGAAGGTTATGTGCTGGGGACTGATTCTGTATCCCTTACACAAGAACAGCAGCCACCACCCTCCAGATCCATAATTTAAAAGCTTTGATTTGTGCTCTTAGTAATAACTTGGAGGCCAGACTTGGAGGGACAGCGTGTGCTGTTGTTGGGCTCGGGTTCTGCTCAGGCCCTGCACAGCTTCTGTGAAGAGTGGAGTTCTGAGAAGGGCTGTGACCTGAGGCACTTGGTGTCCTTCAGAGTTTTTGTCTCTGGGCCGAGGCCGGATGAGGTGTTGCAGATGTGGCACCAGGTGCTGTGAAACTCCTGGGCTGACTCTGAGCCCTTGGCCTCTTTCCTGTTCAACTCAGACAGCAAAGGCACCACTAGCGTGTGGTTTGGGCTTTTTCCCTCATCAGGAGTAGGCTCTGTATCAGTGACAGCACTTCCAGGGTCCTGCTTGGATGCCCAAGGAGAAGATGTTTCCCGTGTCCCTGACTTTCCAGTATACCCAGCCTTCAATTGTTTTATTTCCCAGCTTGTGCCAAGAGCCTGGGGAATGTTCATCTCTCTTTTCTCCAGGCTGGCTTACCAGGGGAGTAGGAAAACTATGAAACAGGATGGATGGCCAGAAGTCCAGCTCCTGGCACAGGTCTCTTTAGCCTTTTCCCTGTACATGAACATGTAAAGAGCTTTGTATGGAGACCTTGTGGCATAAATGTGAATGTAAAAAGGGTATTTTAGGGTTACCATCAAGTTTTCCAGCCAAAAAAAGGGTGTCTTGATGTCAACTGTCCTTGATGGAAGAGTGTGGCTGTCCGAAAAGTATTGTAAATATTTCCAGTGTGACCAGACAGGCATCCATAGAACTCCAGGATGCTGAGATGAGATTCCTTCTGGGATCTGGACAGAGATTCTTCTCTTTGTAATCTACTTAGGTTTATTTCTAGAAACACTGATCACATTCAACAAGTACCTGTGAATTGCTGAGGCTGCTCACAGACTCCTCCACTTAATGATTGTTTGCTAGTTTGTTACACAAGGCAGTCTAAATTCTGAGTTTGGCTTTGGGATTGCTTTTTTTGCCTGCTTTTTGTGTCATTTACACTGTCATAAGAAGGAGTTGAGAAGGCTGAAGAGATTTCAAGGTGGCCACACAAACACTTCTGGCGCAGAGTTTTCTATGAAGATGTATTTACACAATTATCCAGAAGTCCTTTGCATACCTTGAACATTTTTCACGAACTTGAAAAAAAATTGAACTGCATTTTCCCAGGCAATGAATGAGGGGGCTACAAACAACATCAAAGGAAATGTGTGTGTGGTTTATTCCTAAGGCATTGCAAATACTTCTTTTATTTTCCTTTTTATTTTATTTTTTTTTACAGAATCTCCCAGCTGTGTTCCTGCAAAATTCACTTAGAACCAAATAAGGCATATTTTGGGGATATGTATTTTTCTAAGCATTTCACAGTTTTGGGGGGACATTACTTTAACATCTGGTTTTATTTCCTTGTTAATTCCTTTTCCTGACTCTGAACATAAAACAGTCAGGAAAGTATGATTTCAAGGGTAGGATGTTTGTATGCTTTGAAAAAGCTCCATCTTAGTGCATACACTTTATCTCAGAACAAAATAATAAGAATGAAACTCTAAAGGCCATATAATTGATATACAGAGATTTTACTTTCCTATGCAAGTAGATTGTTCCTGAGATGAGAAAGGGGAAATATCAGAGGACTTGCAACCTGTACAAAAAAAAGGTGAACATGAGAGAAGGTCCTGGGGAAAACCGTTTCAAGAGTTAGTTGTAGATTTTGACAACAGTGCTGAAGGAAAATAATTTAAAGTATAATATTCTGCTACACAAAATATTGTGCTATTTTCTCAGAAAAGTGCAATTCCTCCCTCAGTGGAGAGAGAACTTAAACAGGGATTTGTCAAAAAAGAAGCCACAGCAAATATGGCATTTAAACACACCAATACTTTTTCTATGCTAATATTTTTTTAACTCTGAGATCCAGATTAAGTCAGATTTATTAGTTTAATATATATATATATATATTTATATATTTTTTAATATATTTATGTAAAATTCACCTTCATTCAGATTTAGAGAGGAGTATTTCTAAACTTGGAGGATATCAGTGACTAAAGGAAGGATGAAAGTGCTGCACAACACCACTGGCTCCTGCATCCCCAGAGACACTTCTGTTCTTGCTTTACACAGGCTGCCACCAAGCTTTTCAAAGGAAGCTGGGAAGAAATAGTGGCACCTTGTAGATTTTCTCATTTTGCTTGATTGTGTATCATTTTCCTTACAGGGAAAAGGATAGGAAAGAAACAGCATGGAGTAACCAGTTAATTATGTATAAATGCAGAAAAATAGACTCTGAACCCTTTGTCCTTTATTAAATTTATTGTTTCCTTTGGCTTGTGCTTGTGTAGTAATTTAAAACTTTATTGGAAACATTCACAAAGCATAGTGTCAAACTTTTGTCTCTTCATAGCCCTACTCTGGGATATTTATTCCTGGGACCAAAGTGGGAATTGGAATCTTATGGGGTTGGTAATGCACAAAGCTCATCAACAATTTGCTGCTCCCTTCAGAAGCTATCAAAAATGTTGGGGTTTTTTTGTTTGTTTTGTTTTATTCCCAGTTATCCAGTTTGGCTTTGTCACACTCTTTGTGGCCTCCTTCCCTCTGGCCCCTGTCTTTGCTCTTCTGAACAACATCATCGAGGTTCGTCTTGATGCAAAAAAATTTGTTACTGAGCTGAGAAGGCCAGACACAGTGAGAGAAAAAGATATAGGTGAGTAATGAAAGACCATTGCAGTGAAGGTAAGACCAAAAGTGCATTAAAAAAAGAAGAATTGTTATAAGGAACCCATTAATAAGTTTTTTTCTTTCACTTACAGGTGTTTGGTATAACATCTTGAGCGTTATTGGAAAGCTTTCAGTGATCATTAATGTAAGTGTTTCTAACCATGATGTTGGGAGCTTATACTCTTCCTTCAATCTAATTTAAAATTCTTTATGATTTATTATTTATAGTTGTTTATATTTTATTGTCCCTTCAGCATAATTTAAAAATGGCATCTAATTTTCTCAATTGCTCAAATGCAATAGATATAGAATAGATATATTATGTTTATTGTGCTATATGTACTCCCCAAGTAAAATTTTCCTGTATATGTTTTAAGATAAAAAATCTCATGCCCTAGGACTTTAGTCCTAATAGTTTCTACTGGGTTTTTAACCTACAGATCATAATCTCATAGAATCAAATATCTTGGAAAATACCTTTAAGGTCATGGAGTAATACCAGAGATCTTAAAGATATCAAAGCCCTTTAGAAAGGGAGGTGATTTTTACTACTGAAGGGAGAACTTGTGGAGAGGAGCTATGCAATTTCTTGAATAAAATAGCTCCCAGCACGACAGCCCAGCACTCTAATGCCTCCAGAGGGGCACTGTTGTTTCACTTGGGTGCAGCATTGTTCACTCATGGCTCTCTAGTTTCCAGGATTTAAGGTAGAAAATCTGTGAAACCTTGCACATCCCCATAATCTCACTGTCAGGCACAGATTTCAGCTGTCCAGCACTGAGCTGTGCTGCCAGAGAAAAACTCTGCAGCGTCTTGTTTTTCACTGAATACACTTTGCAGATTCGTGGTTCTTGATTATTTTTTGTGTTGATCAAACTTTGAAAACTTTTATTTCCTGGGGATTCCATTAAAGTATGAGTTAGATACCTTTTCTTGAAAGAAATGTACATATACGCATACCCATTTAGAAAAAAATTACTGCATTCACAATTCTGCTTCTCCATCTGGATAATATTGACACAGGAAATTATTATTTAGCAAAATGCAGTTTTAAATCATCTTAGGTTGGTAGAAAGGTTGGGGTTGGATGGGACATTAAAGACCATCTCATTCCAACCCCCTGCCATGGGCAGGGACCCCTTCCACTATCCCAGGTTGCTCAGAGCCCCATCCAACCTGGCCTGGAACACTGCCAGGGATGGGGCAGCCACAGCTGCTCTGGGCAACCTGTTCCAGGGCCTCACCACCCTCACAGGGAACAATTTCTTCCCAATATCCAATCTGACACTCCTCTCTGTCAGTGTGAAGCCATTGCCCCTTGTCCTGTCACTCCAGGCCCTTGTCAAAAGTCCCTCTCCATGTCTCCTGGAGTCTCTTCAGGCGCTGGAAATCTTCTCCCAAATCCTCTCTTTTCCAGACTGAACAATCCCAATTCTCTTGGCCTGTCTCCACAGCACAGGGTCTCCAGCCCTCTGATCATCTTCATGGCCTCCTCTGGACCTGCTCCAACAGGAGTGAGTCNGTCTCCTCCCTAATCCTCTCTTTTCCAGGCTGAACAATCCCAATTCTCTTGGCCTGTCTCCACAGCACAGGGTCTCCAGCCCTCTGATCATCTTCATGGCCTCCTCTGGACCTGCTCCAACAGGAGTGAGTCCAGAGCAGAAATCAAAGGAATTCTTATTGATATTATGTAGAGATTTCTGTGACTGATTGCCTCCACAATTACACCAGTTTTATGTGATACCAGTCTCATGAGGTTTAATACCAGCATGAGATCCCCCCACATGAGATGTGTGAATCTTGATGCTGAGGGGGAAATGGACATTTAGACTCAACAGGTCTGGTGTAACTACACCAAAATATAGCCCAAATTATACCAACTGGCTATTAGGTCTTGTAGGTTTTTTTCAAACTAGTGATAAACCCCCTAATGGCTCCAGAGATGAGAAGAATTGGAGCAATGGACAGTCCATTAATTGTTTTTGCTAATTCCCCAGCTGAGCCTTCCCTTGGAGAGACAGAGCAGGCTATTGTGTATTTATACACAAGTATTCTGTACCAATTCTGGCTGTGTAACTCTCCCTTCACCACCACTTTAAATTTACCTGAACATGAACATTTTCCCCTGAATTATTAACCTGAAGACACCGATTCACAATGCTGTTGTTTGTTTATTTGTTTGTTTGTTTTTGTCTTTCCATCTCTCAGGCTTTTGTCATTGCTGTCACCTCCGATTTCATCCCACGCCTTATGTACCAATATGCATACAGCCAGAATGGAACCATGCATGGCTTCATCAATCACACCCTCTCATACTTCAATGTCAGCCAGCTCAAGGCTGGGACACAGCCAGAAAACTCCCTGTTTGCACAGGAGGTTTCATTCTGCAGGTAAAGTACTTGTAAGGGCAGCTCGCACCGTCAAGGGAATTTCCTTGCCTCTTATGTCATTTTTCAAAGTGGGAATTGATAAAATTCACTTAAATGGCCACATATTCAACAATACTCATGTACCTTTGAAAATGTGGTTTTGGAAGTGCAGCTTTTAGAGTATTTTTTCTGTGTTACAGGGTCTTTAAAAGGGTTTATTTCAGGGCATTAAAAGGCAAAATAAACAATTTAGACAGACTTGATCCAAAGAAAAAAGCAAACTAACACTTTCTTTACTGAAAGATATAGTTTTAATCAAAAAGAATGATTTTTTCAAATGGACACCCAGTAATTAGAACCAGGCTTTCTCTGTCTTTATTAAATTCAGTCCTTACTCACTGAGATATGATTTTTCAGTATATCATGCCCATCTTTAAAACCTGCACCAGTTGCCATCTACATGTCTTCCATTTCAGATTCATCTTTTCAGATTGGGGAAACCAGGCTCAACTTCCTTTAAAATAAGTCCCAAATACCAGATACCTATGGAATAGTTCCAGTTTGAAAGATGGAGCCACATTAGTGATTTCTCATGCAAAGTAACTTTGTATTTTTATAATAACATGCAGAAATTCAAAGAGCTGTTTTAAGGCATTACAACCCCCAGCTGTTCAAAACTGAGCTTCTTTGGGTCAGTGTTATATTCAACAGCCTGTCTCACCTTCCTTTATGACTCCCTTGAAATCACTCTGTGCTTGGTCTTTGCAATGGCACAAAATAATCATAAAAGTTCCTCTTCCATTTATTTAAGGAGAGCTTTAATGGTTTTCCCTCCCTTGCTTTGATGTGCAATGTACTTCACATTGATTTTAAGTGGGGTGTGTATCTTGCCCGACTATAACCCACAAAAATGATACATCCCAGTTTCTTTACTGGAAGCAGGGTAAACAGGGAGAGAAATCTCTCCCTCTCACTCTGGCAGTGCTGTTGGGATTGCCTTTGGGGAGTACCTACCATCTCACCTTGACTACAGCACAGGATAGATGAGTGCAGTCCTGACTTTTAAGCAATTTATAAGCATGTTAGCCCTGCTGTTCCCCACTTCTGCTGCTGGGAATTGTTAGCAAAATATTCCCTGTCAGAGAATGCAGCATCACTGGACTTTCAGATTTGTAAGTCTGTGAAATGCTTTTCCACCCTCACTTCCTAGCACTTTTTAATTTTTTATCCCTAAATTCCTTTCTGTTGTCCTTCAACAAGCATCTTGATCCGCTTCACTGTGATTTTGCTACTTTCACTATGCTGCTTTTTACCTTGTGTCAGCCACTAGCCTGTTTATAGCTGCTTAAATGCTGGTGTGTTTGGAAATATGTGCATTAACAACAGGGGTGAAAGGCACTCCTCACATTAGTATGGTCATACACAGCCAAATACTCAACAGAGCCCAAATACAGGGAGAAGGGAATCATCTACACTGGGTACAAAAATGCCCCCTGCCTGATGATACCATCTAAGAGACTGAGAAGTAGAAAAAAATTAATGTTTGACCATGTGTTAATGTGAGTGTGACAGAACTATGGGAGCATTTCTCTTCTGTTATCAAGAAACAATTGGGAAAAGATGTCAGCATCCACAACCACTGTTTCTCATTATCATCTGCCTCATTTGAATCTTATCAAAATCTCAGCATTGGACAGAACTATCATTATGATAAAGTATGGGGTCTCTAATTTGTGTCCCAAGAGACTGGCAACCAAACTCTGCCCCTCAAGCTGGAAATGAAATCTGTATTTCTGTTTCTGGCAAATGCATTGGGAACAAGCTGACCTCTCTTATTCTTAGATTTCTGTGACCTCTGGAGATAAATGTGGTTGCAATGAGGCTGAATTTTGCTCCTTACGGGCATTGCCAGAGATTAAGGTATCTTAAAAATAACCGTAACAAGCCAGAAACAACTGTGCCACTGAACATACAGAATACATTCTTCAAATATTTAGACTAGTATTTTCTGCAGTGCTGTGAACTCTTTGGCACTGCTTCCAAATAAAGGTTGCTGTAAAGCTGTTCTGATGCACAGTATTAGTTGTAATTTTTCTTTTTTTTTTTTTCTCAGGGAAAAATGGCATTTATATAGCTGAAGGCAATTAGAAGCAAATCTTGCTAAGATATGGGATATTTTTATTGGTTTTTCCCTTTTAGTCCTTGTAGCCTTGTATGATAATGGAGTACATACAAACCTGCTGGTCACACTGAAAAAAGGAAGCAGCAGATATGGAGTCATTCAAGGGACTTTTCCTTTAACATGGGTCTGCTCCAACATCCAGCAACTTTATAAAGTGTCTTTGATTTTATTTTCCTAATATCATGGGATTCATCTCATCTATTCCTAATGATCAGTGGCAGATGCTAATACTTTCCCTGACTAATTTTTATATGCTCCTGCACTGCTGATTCTGTGATTCTGGATGTTTTCTCCAACTACTTCTCAAAGACCAACTGAAGAAGGAAATTAAACAGATTAGTTTATTTGGACTTATTTGAAGTTCCACCTATATACATAGCTTGAATTTTTTTTACCAGCCTTCTTTTCCCCCCACACAATAATCTTCTGAAATATATTAACATCTTTGTCTTATCTCTGGCTTCAGTTCACATTTGTCCAAGTGTTGTGGGGTTCTCTCCACTCAGTTTCCATTTCCCTACAATTCTCTATTTCCAGTGCACATTCTATTTTTCCTTATAACTTTTCTGTGCTCTATTCTTCAATCACGTTGACCACTTAATATTCTTTTCCTTTTTCAGTGGAATTACAGTTGCTTGCTATTTTGGAACCACAGTAGTCTTTGCAGCACTGTTTGATTGCTGTTCCTACCATACCTGCTGTCTCAAATATTTTAAGAGTGAAGCATTGAAAAGGTGAGGGAATCAGAGAGTCATAGAATATCCTGAGTTGGAAGGGACCTACAAGGATCATCAAAGGCCAACTCCCAGCCCTGCACAAGACCCCAGGAATCATACCATGTGA
>VYZR01066229.1:36014-49095 GCA_013400675.1 Oxylabes madagascariensis
ATTGAAAAGGTGAGGGAATCAGAGAGTCATAGAATATCCTGAGTTGGAAGGGACCTACAAGGATCATCAAATCCTGAGCCTGCACAGAGGACCCCAGAAATCACACCTGAGGATATTGTCCAAATGCTTCTTGAGCTGAAAGATGGTCTTTGTGAAAAAGAAACTACCTGTAGAATCTGGGGGTTAGAAAAGGCCCTTCGGAGTCCCATGTGCCAGAGAATAATTTAAAAAGGAGGTGGAGAGGAGGCCTAGCTACCTCATCTATAGCTCTGGCAGCATTTTGCTTCACCATAAATCATTTGCTTGTGTTCTGTTGAGTGTAGGTTCAGGCATCACAAGCATGTGATTCCCAGCTGAACCAGGTGAGATTTCCAAGGTGTCTGATGTCCTGCAACACTTACACAGTTTGTGAAGCCCAGAATGCATCAAATGGAAAACCCACCGCAGTTAGTGACCCTTCCACGTGAACCTGGGCTCCATTTCAAGACTGGGATTGATTTATAGTGATCAGCAAGATCCATAAGAAACTCAGTGGTTTTCCTTGTTTGATGTTCAAGCAGATGGAGTTCAAGGGAACTGACTTTGGCCCTTGATTCAGCACTCTACAGATTTGAGCAACATGTGCGAGTCCACAATGTCCAGAAAAGTACCAGAGGGGATCTGGCAGTGCAGGAACAGCACAGGAATCCTAAGACAGGACCTGTGCATGCACTGCTGAACGAAACCACCCAGGGGCTAACACAGCCCCGGGAGTTCTTCCCTAAATGCAACCCCCCAATTTAAAGTGGTTTTCTCCTCCCTGTGGGCTGTACCTCCTGTCCTTTGTCTCCAGAAGCTGCAGCACAGAATCACACATCCAGCATTCCAGACTCAGTTTCTTGGGGGTGGGGAGCGGCAGGATGTAGGGGATGCATGGATTACAAATGTGTAATTTAACATGCAAAATCATGTGGGTAGAACCTGAAGGTAATTTTGGCAAGCGCACCTGCAAACTGAAGCTGACAGATTTTATATATGAACCTTCTCCATTATCCCCCAACGGAGGCTTTTGCACAGTCTAATGAATCTTACTGTCAGGACGGGTTTCGTGGTATTCAAAACAGATTTTCCCTTTCTTAATTTCATCCCATTACTCCTAGTCAAACACTGGGAACAGCACTAAATTATCCTTTTCAGTCCTAAGGGCACAATTTGCGCATGGTTATCATGTCCAACTGTGGCTGTTACTTACCAAAGTGGAGCAATACATGTGCTGCTCTTTAATCTTTCCGATGAGTCAGTCTCCTCAAACCTCGTACTGTTCTCCTGAACTGCCTTCAATTTGTTGCTATCTTTGGTTTCCTTTTTTTTTTTTTCCTTTCTTTTTTCCTTCCCCCCCTGGAATCTGCTCAGCTGAATGGCTGAATGCAGTGTTCCAGGTGTGGATTTACCTGGGCTGTTCAGAGGAAGGCTAATTCCCCCCCAGCACCAGTGTGACTCTTGTTGATACAACCACAACTCATACACTTTCCTGCTGCCATATTTTAAACCTGTGCTAACTTGCTGGCCATTGCAAGCTCCAGGCTATTTCGACTTTCAAACACTATCCCTTCAAAGATCCTTCAAGTGCTTTATTTTTAATTATTTTCCATTTCCCCATATTATTCTCATTGCGTTTCCTGTCTCCATTTCTTATTGCTTTCTCTGTTTCCTGCTACATTCAAAACTTTCCAATTTAGGAGCATCTGTGATTTTTATTAGCCTGTTGTTTACTTCCAAATGATTGATGATAATACTAAAAGCAACAGTCTTTACACCAAACCACTAAGGCTCTGTTTTATCCTGTCCAAGGCTAGACAGTTAATTTAGGAAGTGCCTCTCCCATGGCTCCCCCTTTCGTTAATGCAAAGACAGGAATCACCAAAGCATGAGTCACAGTTTATGTGGGCTGAATTATTCCCTAAATTAATCAGATTTTAGGTGAGATGAATGCAGGTTTATCTCCTTCAGTCTGAAAATGCCTTGGACTATCTCTCTGCTTTCTTTTGAGCATTTTATTCCCTGTACATTGATGTCAATTTACATTAAGAAAATAAAGGGGACTTCTGTCAATCCTCTCAAATCTGGATATTTCCAACATTAAAACAGTGTTCTGATTTTGGTTACAACTGTGAAAACCAGACTATGTGTGTTAAATTCAGCGGAGGTAGTCCAGCTCTAATTCTGAAGTTGTATCTCATAATGAGGGTTGAAGTAAGAACATCTGGAGGATTTGACTCTTTAGGTTTTGAGATCGGAAAATCACATTAATCACAGCAATTGATGCTGGTGGAAGTTGCTAGAACTGTGATAACTGAGCTGTCTCCATTTCCAGGTTCAAAGACTACAGAGAACCACCTTGGTCCCCACACCAGTATGAGCTCTCTAAGCAGTACTGGGCAGTCTTATCCGCTCGCTTGGCTTTTGTGATTCTATTTCAGGTAAGTCTGCTGAGTTGCTTCACTTTCAGTCACAGAAATATCATCATAAATGGTTCCAAATACGTGTTCCAAAGCAGCTCATGCTCAATAGACATGGAAGGCAAGACCCATTGCTTCCTTTAGCCCTTGGTGCTAGCAGTGATCTTCAAAATACCCCAGGTTTTTGAATGTATAAGTGGACTCTGTCAACTTTTATATTCTCAGAGGCACCACTTGTAAAAATCACATAAATGCTGTGTAGGCTTGTTAACTGCTGTTCTTTACCCAAAGCAAGAAATAAACAGAAGTAATAAATCCTCCAAGGTTTTTTGTTACTTTCTTGAATTGAGCTCAGTAGATTGTCCCCAGTGTGAGGATTTCATTAGCAAGGGATTTGCTATCATGGCTTGCCTTTCGAAAGGCTTCCTTCTGCTCTCCTTCATCATCTGGGATCCTTCCCCAGCTAAATTGGGCCCATCCCTCTTTTTCAAATCTGCCTTTCTTTTGTCCCCACCTGCCAAGTGTTCCCAAGTGTTTCTGTGAATCTTGCCTGATTTGTATTCCTCTTCTGCTTCTTTGCCGTGCCTTCAGTAATTTTCCACCCCTGGCTGCAAATCAGTTGAAAGCAACTGGTTCTGCTGGGCTTCAAACCCTCTGCCTGCTCTGCCAGAGAACATTCCCTGGTTAATTAGCTCCATTGTCTCAGATGTGGACAAAGAGTTCATGCTGCAGCACTGTCAGCCAACATTACACAACACAGCACTTCTCAAACCATTATCATGGCAATACAAACCCCAAAGCATCACTTATCAATAGATTTCACAAGCAAGAAAATCTTTTTGCCCAGTCTGCTTCCTGCTCAACGTTATTAGCACTGCCTGTAATCACCTTGACACCTGAGGTTTGGGGTTTTGGCTTGTACACTGTGATTGTGTAAAAACAATCCTGCTTGTCAGCAGACAGAACGATTTGAGGACAGAATGGCCATGAAGGTTGTCTGCTGTGTGCTCAGGCCACACTGGAAACACATGGGTATCTTTGCCTTGTGCTGTAGGATTTTTGATGGTATTGGAGGATGTCCTTACATTAATGGATTCTGAAGTCAGTATCAAGGAATTGGATATTGAGGACAGGGCACCTTTGGATGCCTGTAAAGAATAATGTTGGTTTAGCTATTAAGGCTATGGATTATTTGATGATTCCATGTCCTTTCCTATTTCAAACCTAACTGAAGCACGTGTTTAATTCAGCCTTTGCACTGAGGGGTAGCTGTGCACAAACCTGAGCTGTTTCTTGAAATAAAGCCTTAATCAACTGCTTACTGCCACACACCACCAGCAAAATGTGTTTGACATCTGTCTCATAGCAATAACAAAGGTTTGGTTTTGCTCCAGTGCGAGTACTTTGGATTTTTCATGCTTGCTTCATGTCTGTTGCTGTCCTTGCAGAACTTGGTGATGTTCCTCAGTGTTCTGGTTGACTGGATGATCCCTGACATCCCCAAGGACATCAGCGAACAGATCAAAAAGGAGAAGAGGGTGCTTGTTGACTTCTTCCTGAAGGAAGAGCACGAAAAGCTGAAGCTGATCGAAAGCTTTATCGCACGCGACAAGCGGAAACGCAGGAGCGGGACCAAAAGCAAAAGGACCAGGGCTGCCAGCTTCTCCCAGTGTCACCGCAGCCCCAAGGGCAGCTTCACCTCCTTCAGCTCCCAGCACACCGTGGTGTGACTCCTGAGGGAAGGAAACAGCCTGTGCTTACCTCTGCTTACTGCGTGGTGTGATTCTGAACCTGCAACAAGGGAGGGAGAGACAAAGGGACAGGGAGGCTCTTTTGCTTCCTTAGAATCTCCAGGTGTGAGGGTCTCTGTTACCATTTAAATGCCCTCTGGGCTGCAGCATTTCCAGATTTCATCAGTGTGAGATAAGGGCTATACTGGGGCTCTGGCTGGTTCTTGTGGTGATGATGGATGTGACTTGGGGAGCCAAGCAGGAATTCTCCTGGCAGGAATTCCCCTGGCAACCATCCCTCCTCCTGCAGATGCCTGGTGGGCCACGGGGACACTCCTGCTTTAGTCTCTATCCTTGGGCAGGTTGGACTGATTGTGGGGAAGGACTGACCATGGGGAAGGACTGACCACAGGGAAGGACTGACCATTGAGAAGTGCTCACACCTCATTGGTCTCACTGGCTGTAGCTGCCAGCAGAGGGTTTGCAAACATGTGGAGTCTCAAGGAGTCTTTGTGCCTTCCTAACCTACACTGCCACATGGTGCCACCTCTGGAGGACATGCAGGGCTCTGGAAGATGTGGGAACAGAAGGAATTTAAATCACTGGGCACTTGCATCTATGGGTATATTGTGCTTTGCTTAGCAGGAACTGGAATGCGTGTGCTGGTGAGCAGGGACGCCATCAGAATGGCTGAAGCTACCAGAACCAGGGAAGCTCCTTGGCACTCATTGTCCTGAACAAAAAACTAAAACCCAAACCTTGCATGTTTGATTCTCCTCTCACTTAGACTTGGAATTCAGCCAGTGTCAAGAGGAATCACGCCACTGAACCACCAGTGCAAAGCTGAGGAGTGAGAATGGAATCAAGCCCTGTAAATCATGTGGCATCTCCATGTACACTGCACGTAAAGTAACAAAAATTGCTGCTGTTGTGATTTACTGTAAAGTAAAATATTTTGCAGAACTGCATTTCGTTGGAAGATAAACATATTCACTAACCAAGCTTTCACCTATAAGCATTTAAGGAATAACTTTATTCTGTTATGAATGAAAATTAAACTTTCTTAAAAAATCTGTTTCTTTTCCTGTAGATTCTGTCTCTAACCCAGCTTGAAATTTAGAGTCTGGACAAAAGGTTTTCTGCTTATTTTGTCTTCTCAACAATACTTTTAAAACCATAAAAAATGCAAACCAAAACAAGTACTTCAGTTTCAAGCATTCTATTCAGGATTGCTCTTTAACATAATAATCTTATTTTAAATATTTCCGAAGCCTAAGATTTTACTAATGTCTTAGACGAAAAGATTTTTCTCTGTGGCAACTTTTGGTAATATAATGGGAGATGCAAAAATAATTTCTTTTTTCATTCAGTGCCCAAACTAAGGCACATCAAAATGGGAGAACTGTTTCAGAGTGGGCTGAAATGAAAAAAAAAACTTTTTTGGGGGTTTCATTTTTAAAATTTACTTTTGGGTTATTTATTTCTTCTGTACAGAAATGGAATTTGAAAAGATAACATCACCTGAACTAAAATTGCAAATGTTTAACTTTGTTGAAAAAAGCCAGTCCTCTCCAAATGTTTTCCTCTCTTTCCCTGTCAAAACTCATTGTTTTGTTTTAGTTTTGTTAGGTGATTAAATTTTTTTGTTTGTTTGTTTGTTTGTTTGTTAAGACTTTGGCTCTCTTATGAAAATCTGTGACAGGGCTGAGACATAATCTTTGATTTCCCCCCTTTAAGTTCAACATTTAAATGAGGGAACGGTTTCTCCTCAAAAACAAATTGTCTCATTTTACTTTCAAAAGGCCAACAAAGCCCTGTTGGGGATTCCATGGTCTAATGTATTAAGATAATCAATATTAATAACATCCATTCCCTCTTTTACACTGAGAGGATGCTCTGCTGATGGACCTGGGGATTTGAAACTGTTGGGGCTTTGGAAGTATCTGTGTTTGTTTATTGAAACTCTAGGTTTTTTGAAATTCAATCAATTCTCTTCACTCCAAAGAGCCTCTGATGGGAAGAAAATATGTTTCTAAACAGTTGAAATATCAATCTCGTTTGTCATAATTATTTTTCTCCTTTTTCCAGGAATATGGGAGGGTGTGCAGAAATGGATTTAGAAAGGGATTGCATGCAGGTTGCATGACACCCTCTTTGCCAGTGGCTGCTTTGATGAAATATATTCAGAACTAAGGGTTTCCTTAAAATAGCACCAATTTGTACATTTTGTACATCCTCCCTCCACCCAGGAAATACCTTTTTAAAAACTGTGAGTCACTCCAAAGCAGTCAGAAAAATGTTATCCCAAAGTCGAGTGCCTTAGGCTGTTGTTACACAGGATTTCCATAACAAGCAACTGAAATGCTTGCCATGGCCCAAAAATGATAAAGTTTTTCTAGATTTCCCAGCACAAGGAACTAGAGAAGCCAGCAGATGTACACTGATGCTCTGCAAGTTCTCCTGAGGTTTATATATTTCACCCAAACAAGGCTGGGAAAGAGGCACGGCAGCAATCCCGGCTGATGTCCAGATGGGATCTCCCCTGATATCACAAACAGGACAGACAGCTCAGTTGTCTTTATCTCTGATACGCTTGCTGTTTCCCCCTTAAACCTGAGAGTTTAATTCACTGAGGATTCCTGCACGTTCGGTACCCGACTCAGGTGCACTCCCTGAGGATTACACCCTTTGTTGCATTTCTATGGCAACCTCTGGATTCTCCTGACATTGCTTCCCATCAGCTGCTGTAATTGTAGATCACTGATCAGGTATTCCGTCATTCTCAGTTTCCAGCTTATCTTTTTTGGACAAAGCCAGACTTTATCTGCCCCCTTTTTATCAGCGGGATAATTGTAAGTCTACCCACAGAGCTCCCCCTTGCAATAAGTTGTGCCTCAGCAGCAGAGAATGGCTGTTCCAAGAGACGTGCATGGAGAGCTCTCCATTGGGACCAAGGGAATAGGGATGCAAGAAGAGGCACAAAGGTAACAAAACCTGTGGGCTATTGTCACTGCTTGCTTTAGCAGTGAAAACCAGCTAAAATCTCTGCGGGGGAAAGAGGAAAAAAAGTAAGCGGAGAAGGAATTGCGTAGAAATTTAGTGCAGAATTTCATAGCCATTTTGGACCACTCCAGATATAAAGTGAAAACCCCAATTAAACAGGCAAACAAATGAAAATCAGCATGTCTGTGTGTGTGAGTAGCTGACATCACACGGGGTCCTACACCCGGTCCCAAACCTCCAGATCCACACTCTAGGATCCATGGAGCCTCATCAAAAGGAACATTTGAACCTGCACATCTAATCAGAACAGTCCAAATAGGAAGCAATAAAAGGGAGGAATGGAATGGCTCTTATAAAGCCTTACATGCTCCAACTGGGTGCGACCCTGTCAGGTCAGGCCACGTGAGGTATGTTCACCTTCTCTCCAGCAGAAACTCCATGGATTTTGCTGCTCCATTTACCACAACTTCTCCCTTGGACTGGTGGTGCAGGTTAGTTTAAAAAGCTTTCAGGAATTACTCAGGAGAAGAAATGGACCCAGATGGAAGGAGTTCCCTGCTCCAGAGTCACTCCATGCTCAAATGCCATCAGTTAGAGGATCTGTCTGATCCATGCAGCCACGTAAACCCTCTCACTATGCTTATCTCTAGTTTTAAAGGGGGCTTTCAGGAACGAAGTGAAGCTGTGGGAATGTTGGACTTTTCTGTCATGTCTTCTTCATGCAGAGCTGCCCACTTTTTTAATCATCAGCCCTAGATACCTTTTTTGTGATGGGTGTCACTGGCTTTTCAGTCCTCTTCTCAGGATATAGAAAATTTTGCTATCTAGATCTTTCCTGCAACTCCAACATTGATGACACTCAAACCCTTCCTTTTTCCAAGAAGAAAAGGGTGACATTTGTGGAAGTCTGCCTGTTAGATAATTGGTTGGAAATACCCAGTCCACTACGCAAAATATTCACCAGTGTTGGCAATAAACTCTGACTACCGCAATATAACATCTGTTGCTGCTCTGCAGTCTCACCCTTTAATTAACCACAGATGGTCTCGCTGTTCCCCGTCTGGTCTAATTATTTTGCTTTTGAAAAGAAAATATAAACCAGTTTTGTTTGTGAGCTGTTCTTTGTAGGTAAATTCCAGCACACCTTGTACTGGATAAGACGTCTTGTGTGTCCAGGAGCACAACATTTCAGATACAACAGTAGAATTGCACTTAAAGGTAGAGAGAGGAGAAGGACTTATACCTGAACTCCCAGTTCTTACTTTGTGAGGGCCATCAGTCCATGGTTCATCCGAAAGGATGAATGGAGGCTGAAGAATATTTTTAGCAAATAAATGAGTAGAGTCTGTATGCACTGCATGCATCTTTTTCAAGGAAAGGTCTGCAGGAGTTTTTCCCTAAATGTGTTTTAATCTGTCCTAAATCCCTCAATACTACCAAAACTCTGAATATTCCCTGCAGTTCCTATCCTTTACCCATCATCTGCAAATGTATTCAATTATTAATTGATTATTCAATTATTAATGGCTGCATTAATTAACAGGGTGCCTTGCTGCCTCTTTCCCACCCCCAGTGGAATTGTTAAAATCAACCAGATTCCATAATAACTCCCGAGACAGACTGATAATACTCTTTATTTGTGCATAATGTTCTAATGAAATATTTTTATTTATGTGTATTTTCAGTTGCTTCGTGACACAATCCTGATGCTTTACTTTTCTTGATTCTTAGAACTCCCACTAAAAACAACTCCTCTAGTCACACTATTTCCAAGCCACTTCTGGTTCCACAGACACAGCTTTAATGAGCAAAATGATTACAATCAAAGGATTATATATGTCTCTAATGCAGCCACCTGAGGCAAGGCAGATTCAATCCTCACTGGAATCAGTGGAAGTCTTTCTTTCGGCTTCAGTATCCCTTTGAGCAGAGTTTGTTTTTTTTCTCTATGCAATTTTGTGTGCAGCTTTTAACCAGTTATGTAGAGAAATTGTGATGGCAGTGGAAAAATGTGCATCCCCAGCAAACTTCCATTGCTGTGTCCTTCAGTGAGTCCCTCTGTGGAAAATGTGCACTTCCAGCAGTTTGGGATTTGACCCTGCATTTTCCAGAGACGGGATCACGCTCCAAAACTGACTGACTGATTTTCTCTGCATCCATCCTGGTGTTAGGGCTGGCTTTAGTGAACTTGATTTTCAGAACTGGGCTTCCATGTGGGAAGGACTTAAGGCAGACATAACTGTGAGTCACTTTTGAAAGCTATCATCCTTGAATTTAAAAAAATAAGGAATATTGATCCGCCATCTGGTTAAATCTGTGCAGTTTATGTCACAGATATCAATCCTTGTAGCGGGCTCCCTGTTATCTAATGTTGTAATGTCTGATTTCAGTAAGTTCAGGGATGCAATTAACAGGGAAATAATGTGATTCATCAGCTTGGAAAGGCTACTGCAGCCCTCCAACTGAGCCATACAATTTTGGGAAAGACAATGAAAGTTGTGCCTTTAGAACCAGCAGGAAGCTAGGTCCGAAGGTGGAAATGGGGCAAAGAGAGGAGCTCCATGAAGCTGTGAGAATAATGAGGGGCTCTGCACAATTTTTGCTGGTATGTCAGAGCCTCCCAGTGTCATCTGCCAGTCCACAGCCTCATTCTTTGCTGGAGGAAACTGTTCTCTGCTTAAAGGGAAATCGCAGGAAGAAATCACAGCCTACCGGAATCTGCCCCACAAGGTAAAGTCCATTTCTGGAGTGACTCCTGACTTCTGTGATGCACTTTAGGCACAAAAAGCAGCAGAAATCCAAGCCAAAAGCTTGCACAAATATACAGAGATATTTTAACATCTTCTACCCAGCGCTTAAACAGAGAGCCCTCTCCTAATGAGCTAATTCTTAAGAGGGTTATTTTCCCAGAGCTTTTCCAGTAGCCACTTTAAATAAGGGACAAACAAACATGACAATAATCTTACATTCAATCTTACAGGCGTGGTTTAAGCTTTCCCCTGGCACTTAGTTTTTTAGTTTCTCTTCCTTCTGTTACAAAGCTTTTTTTCAAATTATCATTATTTTTAACAAGACAGCTATATATGACTTGTGCAACTCGAATCTCATCTAAATTCAACAAAACATCCTCTGTTGATGCTAGGAGAGGGTTTTGACTTGTTTTTGTTGTTGTTTTGCTCCATCTAATCTTTTGAGATATGACAACATATTTTCATAATAGTTTGGAAACACAGTAGGTCAGTAAGGACACAGCCCTATGAGGATATTTAGATCTAGAATAGTATTCTCACTGCCAGGACTGATTAGGAGCCTGAAAAGGGGGAAGATGTAGTTTACAAAATGTGGACTTAGCTATAAAACTAAAATAAATCAAGGGTAAAGACTGGATTAAGGAGTTACTTTTTTTTTGTCTTTTTTTTCTGACAAGAATAAATAAATATACTCCTGACATGTTTTGTTCATTCCACTGACATGTAGAACTGGTTCCAGTAGATGGAGCAAGAAAGCAGAAGGAAAGCAATGCCACATACCCAGGGTACTCAATCAGAGGAGGTGGGTATGGAGCCACAGAGTCATTTAGGGTGGAAGAGACTTTTACGATCATCACATCCNATTATTATTGTTATTATTATTACTATTATTATTATTATTATTATTAATAATAATAATAATAACAATAATAATAACAATAATTTTCCCTTCTGCCCAAGTTAAAAGCTTCTAAAAAATTATCATCTCCTAAAAAAATGAAAAAAACCCCAGCACTAAAACAAGCCCCCCTTGTTTTGGTGGAAATGAATGAGAAGAGGTCATGCTGAAATCAGTGATAATGTTTTTTTTACCGGACCTATTTATCACAGAAGCCTCCGGCAGACGAGCAGCAACATCCGCGAGGTCTGCGTCCCGTCATCATCCCAGGAAATCTGTGACACCCAGCTGAAGGGAGAAGGGAACATCTGGGAGCACGGCTCCTTCCTCTGCTCACACTTCCAGGCTCAGGGGAAGTCAGATATTTTTCTTCTTGCTTCTTCCCTAACTCCCAAAGCTGAGACCCAGCCCTGTGGGGCCGTCTCCAAGCCCTGCGTGGTCACCCCCACTGGCAGGTATTTTACAGGCAATTTCCACAGGAGTATTTTGACAGCAAAAGTCCGCTTGGCTTTGCTTCCCAGCTTCATCTCTCTGTGATTTCCTGACTTTCTTTGCCAAAATTGGGCTGACCAAGCTATTCTGAAAATATGTGGTCAATTTCCTTTAAAACTCATATAGAAAAAACCCCTAAACCCAAATAGAGTGATTGCAAAGATGCTAAACCCCTTTAGAACTGCCTGCTTTTTAAAAGACATTTTTGACAGAGACTGTGTGTCTGTGTTTACCCTGTGTAGGACCTGACTGGGATGAGATGCTGGTGCTGGCACTTGCCTGCAGGGCTGCCTTGAAGCTGTGGCTGGGCAGGCTCTGATCAGTGATTCAGGTGGGGCACACACATTGAGGAAATCATGGAATCATGGAATGGGTNCAGAAATCCAAGCCAAAAGCTTGCACAAATATACAGAGATATTTTAACATCTTCTACCCAGCGCTTAAACAGAGAGCCCTCTCCTAATGAGCTAATTCTTAAGAGGGTTATTTTCCCAGAGCTTTTCCAGTAGCCACTTTAAATAAGGGACAAACAAACATGACAATAATCTTACATTCAATCTTACAGGCGTGGTTTAAGCTTTCCCCTGGCACTTAGTTTTTTAGTTTCTCTTCCTTCTGTTACAAAGCTTTTTTTCAAATTATCATTATTTTTAACAAGACAGCTATATATGACTTGTGCAACTCGAATCTCATCTAAATTCAACAAAACATCCTCTGTTGATGCTAGGAGAGGGTTTTGACTTGTTTTTGTTGTTGTTTTGCTCCATCTAATCTTTTGAGATATGACAACATATTTTCATAATAGTTTGGAAACACAGTAGGTCAGTAAGGACACAGCCCTATGAGGATATTTAGATCTAGAATAGTATTCTCACTGCCAGGACTGATTAGGAGCCTGAAAAGGGGGAAGATGTAGTTTACAAAATGTGGACTTAGCTATAAAACTAAAATAAATCAAGGGTAAAGACTGGATTAAGGAGTTTCTTTTTTTTTGTCTTTTTTTTCTGACAAGAATAAATAAATATACTCCTGACATGTTTTGTTCATTCCACTGACATGTAGAACTGGTTCCAGTAGATGGAGCAAGAAAGCAGAAGGAAAGCAATGCCACATACCCAGGGTACTCAATCAGAGGAGGTGGGTATGGAGCCACAGAGTCATTTAGGGTGGAAGAGACTTTTACGATCATCACATCCAAAGTGTTTATGGGGCAGGACGTGAATTACACACATGTCCACAGAACAAAGCATCGGAGGAGAAAACACTCTGAAAGCTACTCCATGGCTTCAAGTTCAGTCAGGAACACTCTTCACGTAACTGACACTGACAGGAGTTTTTCCTTGGAATTGGCTTAGTAGCTGAAGGAAAATAACTTGGGATTTTCTCCAAAGCCAAGAAAATAGATTAATTATAACTGGCTTGTTATTCTCTTGGCTTTAGTGGAGATTAGGGCAGCTTAATCCTTCAGCAAAAGCTAATGCTGTGAAGGAGTATTAAAAGACACAAGCTTTACATCTCCCATATGATCTCCAGCCTCTTATTTCTCACTGCTTGTCTCCTCTGACTCTGCATGTGCTGCATGTTGCATTGTTTATTATCAGTTTGTGTGTCATGGCACGGATCACATGCCCTGCACAGGCACAAGCCAGCTGAGCCCCAGCTCCTGGGGGACACCACAGCACCTCGGGGGCCAAAATAAGGCCAAGCTCTTCACTTGGGATGAAATGACTTATTATTATTGTTATTATTATTACTATTATTATTATTATT
>VYZR01066229.1:62465-77707 GCA_013400675.1 Oxylabes madagascariensis
GCCTCTCCCCTGGCCCTTTGTTCTGGCTGCAATTAGTGTGTCAGCCTCTCAGGGCACTGACCACATCCCCTTATCTCTGTGGAGGCTTTTGTGACCTTAGGAGAGACGAATGGGAGACAATGACCTCTCTCATATCATTGCTTTGAGTGATTTTGGCGGTGGCTCCCTTCTCATCTAGAGCACATTTAATCATGTAATACATAGACTTCCATCTGGTTTGCATATCCCGAAAAAGCTGCTGAAATCGAATGGTTTCATACTCAGCTGCATTCCATGCAAAGGTTTTGCAAAGTTTGGTAGACTGATTAAACTGGATCTCTCCCCTCTCCCTACCTCCATTATGGTGAGATCCAGTGNCTGATGGGCATCTCAAAGCTGTGACCTCCCTAAAATAAGATTTCTTGACTGGACAACTTACTTCCATATCTATAATAGAACTTCACTTCCACATCTATAATAGAACTTAATTCTCTCGTCACCTTCTACTGACAAGAGAAGTAAGTTCTATTATAGATGTGGAAGTGAAGGGACAAGCAGAACAACAGCAAAGCTGTGAGGCAGAGCCTACTGGTTTGCCATAAGTCGTCATTTGGCAAAAGTTATACAAGTTTCACAGCCTCTGCACAAGCAATTCAGCTTGTAATTAGACTCGGCATCCCCCCCAAAACAACAACAACAACAACAACCACCACCACAAAAAAAAAATCCTAAACAATGAGCACACACACAAAACCTCAACCCAAAATGCCCCCTTTTTTTGGCAAACAGCTTTTTTCTTTTTGTACTGAACTGGTGAAATGAATGTATTGGTCAGTGCCACCAAGAAATCTGACTAAATATTGGCAAATTTTATTTTTTTCAGACATTTCTGTCACACATAGCAGCTATAGTTGGGATGGAGGAGGTTAAAGTTCTCAGAAGACTGTATTATATGATCAGATTTCTCAGGGTGCTTTTAATGCTTGGATCATGCGGTTGATTGCAAAGGCAAAAATGAGTAGGGATCTTCACTCTTAATAGGATCTGTACCAGTTGCAAGCCTGGGGCCTCAGGGCAGAGCCATCAGCCAAGCCTGCTTAAACAGAGGTGGGGATCCCACTGCCTAACAGCCAGGCAGCCAGAAAACATCTGTATTTTCAACTGAGCATCTAAAGCTGGTTGCCTGCCTTTTCAGAAACAGCCCCTAATCCTATTTATGACCCCGTGACTGACAGGCATCTGCATTCCAGACGAAGTACAGAAGAGTTCTCAATTACAGGAAATATGTAGAAAGTTGCAGCAGGTTATTTGCTCATTAGACTTCCCCCTCGGTGACTGTGGGAGTGCGAGGCATGTTGGTAAACCCTCCTGCTGCCCATCATTTGTCTGTCATAATGTGATCAGCCATTCACTCCTAATGAAAAGCTAATGCCTCGAGAGAATCCAAAGGTTGGAGTTCAGAGTGGCTTCTTAGGAAGATAAAAGAGGCAGAGCTAATTCTGAACGGATGTCATTTGTGTTTCCATGTGGCTGTGCCTGCTTTCATCTTTTTTTTAAACCTGTCCAGAGTGGCAGCCCTTCTCAGTGTTAAAGGATGTTTCGTGCCACTGAATTGCCTGATATAGGGAAGCAGGAGTTTCTTGTCTCTCTTGATGTCTTCTTTTGGGGAGGGGGAGAATTGACTTCCAAAGGATCAGCTGATGCTTGTGCCAGGCTCCACCTGCAGCAGCCATGTAGCCATGGCCAGATCTACCACAGCTCTTCTTAGTTGTACATCATCCTCTTCCCACTTCATGGGTGGGGAACTGAGACAGGAGGTGAAACATGTCTTAGAAAATTTCATCCATCTTGTCACTGCTCTATCAAAATTCACTCCCATTTCCCACAGTGGTGCTCTCATTACTGCTGCTTTTCACCTGTTGAAGGCACGAGCTAGAAGTAGTAATTTGGGGTGTTTCCACTACATTTCTAGAGGAAAAATAATGAAGTTTACTTCCCTGTGCTGGGAAGAATGAGGCAGGCATGTCCCCCTTGCCTCAATGCACTGTCTTGGCCAGGATTTCAAGAGGATTCATTATAGTCTCTTCCAGGTGGTCAGAGATTCATATTCAGCCTTTACAAGAAATTGCCATTTTATTGCCTTTACTTTTTCTAGGTCACACCAGCTCATGCCAGGGACAATTCTGTGATCCTGGTGATTTTCCCAGGATGCCACTGAGGTGACCATTATTATATTTAAAGTGTGCTATTCTGGAGGTTCGATGTAGATGGATCTGTGTGCATCCTCAGGCAAGAGTCTGCTCTGACTGCTTGAAGCTGCAGCAAAAATACAGAATATTTCTGATTCCTGGACGAGTCCAGGAGGTTGGATAGTTCACATGTGGGAACAATGGATAGTTCCCAAGAACAACCTGCAAGATGCAGAGAATTCAGGATAAACTGGAGATCATCCCAACCAATGGTGGGATCCTCCACGTTTACACATGGTTGACAGCTCAGTGATGTTTTCAGTCCAAGTTATTTGCCCACCCCAAAGCCTCAAATCCAAAGGATCTGAGTTAATTCCAGGAAAATGTGTGCCCATTTCAGACATGAAAGACAGAAGGGAGGCACGACAGAGAGGAGCTGTGTGAGTGCATGTGCAAATAATAAGTGTCCCTTTCTCTGCCCCCCTCCCAGCACCCACTGCTCTGGAAGACTCTGGGCACCTTGACAAAATTTAACTCAAACAATCTTTTCTAACTGGTCAGCATGTCCTTAAGTAAACCTTAAAACCACCACAGAGTTAGGCAAGAGAGGAAATAGCAAATCCTGACATCTCCTACACACGCAATGCCCGGAGCAACACACGGAGGAAAATTTGGAAGAAGCAAAAACATCTTGAATTTCTCCTTGAAAGTGTTTGCCACAGCTGGGCTTTGGCGTGTGATAGAGGAGGTTATCAGCATCATAGGTCACTGTAGATGAAACTATTGCTTTATCTTTGTCCTATCCTTTATCTTTGCTCTATCTAATGTCTTTGACCTTAGCAAACAATACAGTAATAATACAATTAACTTTTAATAGAAGTCTCCTAATGATGCAATTCCATAATCCCTGAAATTTCAGCAGATTCAAGTGCAGATCACCAAAGTGACTCAGCATCAGAAAGTCTCAAAAAAACTTGGCTTGAAAAGCAGAACAGGTAAAGGATGAGAGGAAGAATTCAAATGTGTTTTGCTGTTGGGAAGCAGCCATGGTGTGTTTAGCACCTGGAGCATTTGACTTAAAAAAAAAATGTAAAATTCTCTGCTTCAGGAGATATTCCCCACCTGTATCCCTCAGGTGCCCCGTGCAGGACTTGAAATTCAAGGATTCTTGTTGGTCCCTTCCAACACAGTGCATTCTATGATGCTGTGAAAAATGTTGTCCCTCTCTGTGGCTCACAACATGGTTTTGCTAATTTCTGTTTAACAAATAACTGCTCTTCTGAATATTTATACAGAATTAAGAAGGGTAACACCATTTTCCCTTCATTGCCTCCTCTCCTCATTGCTCTGACCCTATTGCATGTGGCCCTTCCAGTGGGATGCTTTGGGGGTGGGAAGAGGGGTAAGGAACAGGAGAGGAGTAAGGAACCCTTTTTTTCATATTCTGCTTGAAACCTGTACATACTTTATGAGTTACTAGATAGAAACAAAAGCCCTCATGAATAGTTTTATTATCTGAATACGTTTGATTTTTGCCTCAGTGATGTCTTACACAATGAGTTTCCGAATTCAATAAAATGCTGTGGAAATTGTTTAATTACTTTGCTGCCACCTTGAGTCTTTTCCTTTTAAAAAAATCAAAGTTTTATGTTTGTGGAATGCCTCATACCCTGGACTTTAGCTTGGACTCTGAGGTTTAAGGTGCTACTACTGAACAGAAGAGAAGCATTGTGTACTCCAAGAGTTTACAGCCTGTCTGGCTGTCCCCGTGATGCCTTTCCTAACTGAGAATCAACAACTCATGAGGCTGTACCCAGCTCATTTGAGATGTGGAATTACAAAGGTTGTCCCTCAGTGTGCCTGGGGCTATTTGATGACAAATGTAGATGATGTGACCTTGGTAAACCAGATGTGCCCAAAAGTACTCCAGGGACACACACATTAAAATGGCTCATGGAGTACAACTGCTCCTCCATGGTCAGTTAAAACAGCTCAATGTGGCATGAAACCTAAGTAAAATTAAATTACTTCTTGTCTCTTGACCTGAACATATCAGAGCTTCAGATAACTATATATAGGCGATGGAAAAAATTCATTGCCTATAACGAACATTGTTTACAAAATTCTCTAAATAGGGCTATTTTCCATTGCCAAATATGGACTCTTGAATGAAGCAGGAAAGCCAAAAGCCCTGCAGAACTGCCTTTATCATCTCTGAAGGCAGGAACTGTCATGGCAATCCTTTGTGTTCTTCCTTGGCTTGCAGCTTCACTCTACCGTACCAAATGTCCTGGTCATCCAAGATTTGCACACTCATTGTTCCTTTTCAGCCCAAAATACTTGTTTTGATTCCCAAAAGGCAGAAGGCAAAGGATATTAAGCAGAACTCCGATTGCAAGCCTTGACAGAGAAATTTCACAGTAACTTCACCTTAAAACTGAAGCATCTATGGATGCTTAGGACCTCTGTTATTTTTGGAATGATTTTGGCAGTTCTGATCATGATCAGAAAGAGCTGAACACTCACACTCTGTGCTGAACAAATAAACCTGTCCACAACGATGTTACAGGGGGTCATTTCAATCACACTTTTAATATCCACCAAAATTATGTCATGCCTTGGAAAAAGAGGTGACCAAAAGCAATGGTCATGTGTGATTATGGTTGTGGTTGTTTTATAAATCCTCTGGGGAATGGGGAAAAGGATTCAAACCGGAGTGCTGAGAGTTGGAATAGGCAAAGTGGGAATGCATCTTCTGTTCTGATAAGAGTGCACATGGTGGGGAGGCAGAAAAGTGGCATTTCTGAGGGGTGGTGATCCTGAGCTGGCTCCCTGGCCTGTCTGACAGGGAAACCACCGGCCCTTTCCCACGAAATGCCAGGCATATTTAAATATATATATGAATAAATAAACAAATTCCAGGTGAACTCCTACTCCCCCTTACAATAAATGTCAAGCTTCCATGGATTTCCATCTTTAAAGAAGGCATAAATCCTTTTGTCTCATATTTGAAAACAATAAATCCTTATCATAGAGATGAACAAGGCTAAGACAAAAGAGGGGAAACAAAACAGACACAAAATGATAACTTACAAAAAAGTAGAACTAATTTCACACATCTCCATTTCATAGAAAGGTATAGTACTTGTGAAAATAAGGAGATTGCTATTTTTTGGCCCTCTTTTATGAGAAAACTTCTTCCACTCATTATGGGGCTATAGGATTCCTCCCAAAATTATGTATTTAATTTTGGAGAGAGACTATTGAAAAGGCCCTGGAGTGACAGGACAAGGGAGAATGGCTTCAAACTGACAGAGAGGAGGTTTGAATTATATAATAGGAAGAAATTATTCCCTGTGAGGGTGGTGAGGCCCTGGCACAGGTTTCCCAGAGAAGCTGTGGCTGCCCCATCCCTGGAAGTGTCCAAGGCCAGGTTGGGTGGGGCTGGGGGCAACATGGCATAGTGGAAGGTGTCCCTGCCAAAAGGTATTGGAATGAGATGATCTTTAAGGTCCCATCCAATCCAAACCATTCTGTGATTCTATGATGATTCTATATGATTTTTATGGGTCAACAGGTGAAGGTCTTATGCAGAAATTCCATTTTGAGTAGAAAATGAGGGGTTGAACTCCACCAGATCTCCAGATATCACTTCATACCTGTGAACAGTGTTGCCACACATAGGTTTTGCACTGTGAGAAGCTAAACACTTGCCTAAGTCTTCTTATATGTAAAGACTTAGAATCTTGATTCAAATGACTCCTTTTTTTCCACCTTTGTTCTTGAAATCATACCTTGGATTAAAGTGTTAGATTAAACAAAATACATGACCCTGACCCCAGTCCATTTAGGCAATAATGAAACTATTCTGGTATATTTTTGTTGCTGTTGCACGTGCCTTTCCTAATATATTTAAAACATATGAGAGATAAAATGTTTGAGTCACTCTAAAAGTGGAACTATTTGTCAGCTAAGACCTGACAGCAGGGAGGCTGATGCCAAATTGGCAAACCAATGTCCAGGCTTCAACTGGACTTGAATTTTCCTAATGGCATGTGTTGCTGGCAGCTGACAAACAAGAACATATCCAGCAATGTATAGGCTCTGTGTCATTCATTAATTTACTCTAATGAGCCGGTGTGTGCCCCCAGAGACTCTTCCCTTCTATCAGATCATTGCAAGGGATGGATTTAAAATGCAGCTCTCTGGGAACTTTGATGTACGCCCTTCAAGGAAAACTGTTTCTTGTGGGATGAAATGCTAAAGACTGATGTTTTCTTGTACCTCAGCCTCTTCCCTCTTCCAATCAAACATCAGGTGCCAGCTTTGCTCTCTGCCTCTGTGCTGAGCTCTTGCTAAACCACCTGGGCTGTGGATGAGCAGCCAATCCATGATGCCCTGGCGTGCAGGAGGCAGCCGGGAGTTTCTCCTGCACAGAGATGGAGTTACCAAGTTTGTTAGAACAAGTGGTCGGGCCAGAATGGACGCTGCCTTATCTAACTGATTGCACTTGGAATGGCTCCATGCTTCACAGCGCTTTACAGATGCATTTTTGAGGGAGTTTAAGCAAAAGCCAGCTACCAGAGGATAAGCTGTTTCTGAAGACATTTGGCTCTTGCTGCAAATTCACTTGCCAAAGAAAACTCTGTGCTCCAATTCTATGAGAACCCCTGGAAACATTTCTCCTGCTGTTGTCTGCTCCTCTCTGCTTTCTCAAACGAGTGACTATTGTCTTCACTAGGCAGGAAATCTCTTCCTTAGCCTCTTTTTTTCCTCCACCAGGGCTGCTTCTTTTGCCTCCCTGCTTTTCCTTTTGCAAATATTACAGGTTTCTGCTGCCAGCTACTTTATCTTCTTCCTTATCATGCTGCTTTTCAGCCAACAGCCTTTACAGAAACCTATTTTACCACTGGAAATCAGTAAAGAGGCAATTTCACATCATCTAAAGCAGCCACCAGACAACTGTATGCTAAAGAGCACTTCTACTGTGTGCAGAGCCTTGTTGGAAACATCCCTGGCTGCAGGAAGTTGCACACCAGGGATCATTATTGTGTGTGGGGTACAAGCACCTAATCTGCCATATGACAGCATTTGATAGAGAAAAAAGATGAATTTTTAAGCTCCAATACAAAAAAACCCAAATTAATATGCCTACACATATTCAAGGGAGCACAAATCCAGATTTTACACAACTAAACCAAACTTTGAAGCAGGCTATAAAGGGACTTGTTCTATCAAAGCATGGAATAATCTTAATCTGCCCTCATGTTCAGGGACACACACACACACACACTGAGTGGTTTCATGTTAAAGCAATGAAGAAAACTATTTAAAAACTTTTTCCCTTTCCAGCCAATAAATCTTTTGGTACCTAATTTTTTAAGGAGTGTGTCTGTGGAAAAGGCAGTCTGGCTCAGAAAGCAAAAGGTTTCAAACTCTCAGAAGTTCCATAGCCCTGTTTATCTGCTACCTCACCCAGAGATATTTAAAACAATCATTGGAACATTTCCTGTCTGATTTTCTTATCCCTGCATGGTAAATTCTTCCCACCTGTACTACTGCCTTACAAGGAGCATTTGTGTTAATGGAAGGGCATAAAGAAGTCCCCTTAAGTGATTGACTTTGAATTTTGATTATTAAGAAGTCTTGAGATTATAAACTTAGCCCCATTTATTGATTGCAGAATCCATGAATGCTTACCCTCTTAGTAATGTTTGACAGGCATAATATTAAATGCAAAATTCGGGTTCCAGCTGCCATATGTTCAGCATCCATCACTCCACCTGGTTTTCCTCATGGTTGTTCTTGGGTGTAGGATTCAGCCCATGGATCCCTTCTAATCTCACTCCAACATTGCTGCTGCTCCAGTGTGAATGTAGCATAAGAAAAACCAGATTCAGGCCCAGATATTTATTAAGAATCCAATGTTAAGTTGTATCTGGCAAGCTTTCATGGCATGTCAATAGCATGCAATCAGTCATGCTAATGACACACTGTAAAAAAGCTACAACTCACACAAAACATGGAGTGGGAACTACTTCCACTAAGCAAGGGGAACTGGGGTCTGGTGTTCCCCTCCCTGAGATGACTGGCACAGAACAAATTAGTGCTGTAAGCAGGAGCAGAACAAGTCTCATTACACTTCCAGGACATTTCAATTAGAGGGGAAAAAAACCTCACCATGTTTCCTGAGACATCCTGCAGCAGATGAAACCTGCAGGGCAATTCCTCTGGTGCTAAGATGTTTGAGAGGGTCACAGCCCCCCGTGTCTGGAGGCAATCAAAGATGAGTGGTTTATGGGTTGTGTGCAAGTCCGAGTTATTGCATACACGGGGGTTTATTTGGTGATATGAATTTAATGAAGTTTTACAAAGCAAAGTATCTCCAATATTGACCCTAATGTTGATTTCATATTTGTGGAAACATGAGCACAGCATAGAGTAAACTCAGTGTCAGGAGGAAAATGATGGCGTTAGGAAAACAGCTAAGATTAGCTTCTAATCACAGGATAAAATATGAAAAAAACCCCAGGGTTTCAATTCTTTCAGCATTTAACTAGTTATATGATCCAATATGAGCAAATAAATCCCATCAGCAGCACCATATCTTTATTTTTTTTCCAGGAGGGTTGCAACAAGGTGATCTTTAGGGTCCCTTCCAACCCAAACCACTTCATGATTTTATGATTCTATGAGTCTATGATTTTGTGATTCTATGAGTCTATGATGTAAAAAACCTACTTCAGATCAAGCCTGAACCCAAATGTGTTGCCTATTCATATCCCATAACTGCAGAAATCCCCTCCTGACTGTCCCAAAGTGATGATGCCACTTCTCAGTACTGAAAAGGATCATCATATGTGTTGTTTTGGGGGCCTTTGTGGTGCACAGGGGTCTGGGGACACCACAGAGCGCCCAGTTGTCCTATGCAGCCATTCTGTGACAATCTTAGGCAGCAAAGCTAAGGGGAAAGTCTCTTTTGAAACTCACTGATATTGATTTGATGTCTTCAAAATCTCCTATGCCCTGTCACTGGGGTGTTTCTGCTCTCACAGGAAAATATTTGACACTCTAATTCGGTCATAGAGGAGAGGGGAGCTGTAAATCTCTAACTGGGGTTATTTTCACTTGTTTTGAGCAGTTCAAAGTGGTTTGGAATTGTTTCAACTAGATGGGCATCTATTGTGGATATCATGCTGAAAAACCAAACTAGAAATATCAGAGTGAATACGTGAGCAATGTTTGTTGCAACAACTTGAGGTTTGCTTTTTTTTTTTTAGGGCGCATTTTGATTATTTTATTTTCTTTCCTTTCTGGACTTCTGGGATGTATCTTAGCACTCTTCAGTGGTCGGATTAACTCAGCAGTGATGGCCCCTCACTCCTTCTGTGATGGAGCTGTTACAAACACTCTGCTGGAGCATCCCCTCCCTGGTAGCTTCGCGCACGTCAGTAAATCCAGTCCAGCGGGCTCGTGCAGGGCTGCACAGACTGAAGCCCACAGCAGTTCTCACACGCTTAGAGTTAAGGACATGCTTCAATATTTCCAGGACCAGGGCCTGCCTCCTCCCAGTGGGGAATTGTGTTCTTCCAGAGCCTTTTGCCCCAGTGTGCTTGTGAAAATCTGTCCCTTTAAGTCTTGCAGAGCTGAACTGCTCCAGTCTTGCTGTAGCCATTTTGCAAGTGCTGACTGCTGGGTGCCTGTTCTGGTTAGTACCTGTCCTGCTTTTCCACACGCCTCTCCTTCCACCTCTGCAGCTAACACGAGCGATGATCCAAAAAGGCTCACCCAGAGGTAAGTCTGGTTTTTCTTTTGTGTTTGATCACGGTGAAAATGCTTTAACACATCGTTTGTGGCATGAATGTCCATAGCTTTGAAAAATTGTCTCTGTTCTCTAGTACTGAAGAGCAGGGTCTGTTCCAGGATGCAGCACTTTGCCAGATTAAGCAGACTTCTGAAGGTTCTTTCTCTTGCAATCTGAAGTAGTATTTTTGTTTTTCTCTCTAGCTCAGGTAGCTTCACTGTCAGTGGTAAATGCTTAAAACAGGTGCCAGACAGGTGCCCTGTTTATTGCATAAATAAAGTTCATCTTGCAGTAGTCTTGGATTTGAAAATACAAGGCAAAGGTAGCAGCTGAAGGTAGTAAGAGGCACAGTAGCTGAAGGAAATGTGATGTGTCAAACAAATGTCAATTCTCAGACCCCTGTCATGCACTGAGTCACTAAACAGCAGCAGTGAATGTTGCCACCCTTGATACATCCCATATTATGTCAGCTATCTGGATACACAGAATGGTTTAAAACTAGTTCCTGGAGAGTAATATGTAATAATACTGTGATAACAAGGATACTGGACTAATAACTTTGGAATAATAAAGAGTAGTATTTGCAAGAAAAGGAAGTAAATTTGGAAGCCCAATTTCCATCACAAACCAAAAGTTTTAATTGAAAGAGCTGACAGGCTTGCCTACAAAATAATATAACAGCAGGGGATCTACAGAGTCTTTTTCTACGAATGTGGTTAGCCTGCAGGAAATTTCATAAGTAAGCTCAGGAATCTACCCTTTTCTTCCGGAATGCCAACAGCTTATCCCAGGGAAAAATGTGAGTAGTGGCTATTACGTCATAGAGCAGTCAGTTACACTGCAAGATGAGAGTCTTTCTCTGCTTTGTTCCTCTTCCAAGCTTTGCAGGGAATTTAGGAAGAGCTGTTCAAGACTGTAAGATAGAAAACTGCAGAAGTTGTCCCTGTTCTGCATTTGTCATATACCACAGTCTGAAAAGGAAAAAAAAATCTAAAAGCTACAATAGCAGGGAACGCTGAGCTGGCAGAAAGGAGAGTTCAGGGATGCAGACAGAATCAGTTGCCTGTGTCCTGTTCTGCTACAAAATGTGATGCTTGGGAAGTGGTGAGAGTGTTTTCAGCTCCTGAGCCTGGATCTTGTGACCTGTGATCCTTCTGGTGGTGGTTTGCGTGTTTGCAGAGCTCATTCTCAAGTAGAGGCGCTGCTGACAAATGAGATTTTAACCCCTTGCAACAGCCGTGGCAACATCTTGCCTGCCTTGTGTGAGTTGTGCTTCTGACATGCAGGAGCTTTGCAATCCTCAACTGCAGCACACTTCAGTCTGTGCTCTGCCTCGGGTCAGCCACAACTCACACAGAATCCCAGAACCCCAGGATGGGTCAGGTTGGAGGGGACCACAGGTGGTCTTGTGGTCCCACCTCCCTGCTCCAGAAGAGCACAGGATTGTGTCCAGCTGGTTCTGGAATATCCCCAGTGAGGAGACTCCACACCCTCTCTGGTCTCTGTTCAGGGCTCGGTCACTGCCCAGGGAAGAAGTTCTGCCTCATGTCCAGGTGGAACCTCCTGGGATCAGCTCCTGCCCGTTCCTCTGGTGCCATTGCTGGGCCCCCCGGAGCAGAGCCTGGGCCCTGCTCGGAGCCCTCCCTGCTCACAGGGACACCCAGGGATGAGGGCCCCTCTCAGCTGGGGCTCCTCTCCAGGCTGGACAGCCCCAGCTCCCTCAGCCTTTCCCTGGCAGAGATGCTCCAGGCCCTAAATCATCTCTGCAGCCTCCGCTGGCCCCGCTCCAGGAGCTCCCTGTCCCTCCTGTGCTGAGGAGCCCAGAGCTGGACACAGCTCTCCAGATGTGCCCCACAGGGCTGGGCAGAGGGGCAGGATCACTCCCTGACCTGCTGGTGCTGCCCTCCCCAGTGCACCCCCAAACACCACTGACCGTCTCTGCCGCAGGGCACTGTTGGCTCATGCACAGTCACAGCAATCCTAAATAGCAGGGCCAGGTTTTGTCCTTGGAGCAGTGGAAATGATTCAGGTGGACACTGGGGCAGCATGGGAGTGCTCATCCCTGCAGGGTCTGACATGCCCCTGCATTTTGTGAATCACTTCAAACACCATCAGCAATGGAGGCTACATTCTCAGCCTCCTGCTTTTGGTGCAGGTGCCGCAGGAAGATTTTTCCATGGACTCACAGCCCAAATGTTGCCTTTCCAGGCAGTAGAAAGCACTGCCTGGTGCAGAAGAGATGCCTGTTCCCAAACGTGTTTTGATGTGCTGCCTTCCTACTCCTTGGCTTGTGCTATGGGAACAACATCAATATAGTGGGAAATCCTTTTAAAACGTCTAATATTTCATTGTTACTTTGAAGACTGCTGCCCTGGCCTGTGGGACAGAGCTGTGCTGCCATCTCAGAGGAATGTGACCCTGCCTTTCTCCACACGTAGCCATCCTGGCTGAGGGCCTGTTCTGATCAAGCAGACGGTGTCTTTGCATTCAACCACCTTTTACCCAACCACCAAGGAGAACTTTGTTCTGCCTTGCTGCCCAGCTGTTATTTTACAGCCCTGTGTTCCCAGATTAAGGAACCAGTTATATTTTTAACTCCCAAAATGTCTTTCCCATTAGTGCTTTCCCACTTGATCTGCGTGGGTGGCCTGCAGCTCCTTGGCCCTTAGTCAGTCTTCCAGAGCTGGTTGATCCTGTCACCTGCCCAGCCCAGCATTGGGTCATTGTCTTGCACCCAATTCATCATCTCTATTGTCAACTGCACATTTGAGGATTGGCATTTTGTCCCCACTACCAAATGCCCAAAGGAGTTGTCTCTTCCCCCCTCGTTGCTCTCTCCCCTCCCTCATTTGAAGCCATTTGACCTGAGATTTCCATCTCTGTCCTGTGAACCCTCTCATTTTTGGTCAGTGTTGACAGCTTTAACTTCATTTTCAGAGCCCACACTTGTGCTGAAAGCACCTGGGACTTCCCCTTGACAGAATATCTTAATTTGAAATGCTGGGATTTGTAGGTAACCCGTACTAGGGACAAGTCTTCCAGCCCATGGGAGGCTTCTGGAATTACATTGTAGGTCCATAAAAAATTAAAACTCACATGGGGTAAAAGGGAATCAATCACTATATAAATGTATATTTACCTGTGATGAGAAATTCTATTTTTTATTATTTTAAGGAAAAAGTAATTTCATTAAGCACTAGATTCATGTTTTCTGGGCACTTAACTTCAACAGTCCCAAAAATCCCCCTCATTCAGCCCAACCCCCTTTCTCCTCATTGGTAGTTCCTATTTTTAGCCTGTCAGTGCATGTTGGACCAGGAGACAAACAAAGTGGTCTGCAAATAAGGTTGTGATCCTGACAGAAAATGAGTCTATATCCTCATTTTGTCCTTTTTTTTAAGTCTTTGATGGAATTCACCAGTCCCTAAGACAGGGGTGTTCAGCCTGAAGCATACAAGCTGTTTCCAGCTGGCCAAAAAAGTCATCTCACAGCCTGGTTTTGGCCACCTTTCCTTAGAGTCCTCCACATTTGAGTGACAGACTAATAAATTCATCTGGAGAACTAATAAGGACAGTGCAAGAAATTAGATGGGAGGGAAGAGAGATGTGAAAGCAAGTGTTAGTGCTGTCCTGACAGCAGTTTGCCAGCTGCAGTAACAGCTATTGGTCCTTTTCTTTTGACACCTCTGGATCTCCACGGAGAAGGATCTCACCTACCCTGACAGAGAGGATGACATTAAACAGCATTTAAGTCTGTGTGTTTGCTCTAAATATTCCATAAATTTTTGGAGCTGTCTAGCAAGGACTTGGAAAAGCACAGGACTTCATTGTAGCAACTGGCTTAAGTCTTGGATGGGATATATGGATGGTGGGAGGGATAAATTCGGAGAAATACTTTCTTTGGGCATGTCACTAAAATATTCACCTGCAGTTGTAGCAACCTTCAAGCAGGTATTGGAATAACAGGTACAAGGCAGGCAGAAAGTAATCTCTAATCATTACTTAAAAGATTTTCTGTTTCCTCAGCACCTTTTAGGAAGTGCTGCTGCCACTCCTTGTTTGAAGGGAAGTGTCGAATTTGCCTTCCGACATTGAGGTGAGCACCTCAGTCACTGAGATGGCCGTGACCACTTCACCCTAGGTCTAAAGCTGTTCCCACAGTTATCCACAGAGTGACTTTTCCCCCGGCATTGCCAGTTATCTCTGGATGTAGCTGACTTCCCTTTCCCCAGCACCCCGTGCAGGCAATTGCATTCATACCCAAGTCCATTTGAATGACTTTTTCAAGGAAGAATTTGTGAAGTGCTGCCAAACGCTTTACTGCTAATTTTGTGCTTTGATTTCTGAAAACAGTGAATGATCAGTTTTATTTGGTGTGTTCTTTTCATTGCCCTATAAATCCATGGTGTTTTATTGACCATGGTTCAATTATCCAAGCACATAACTCAGGACCCACTAGAAATTTTTTGAAGCTTTTTGCAAACTTCAATGGTCTTTGGATCAAGTCTTAAATGCTTACAGATTATCTTTTGTACTTCTTTTACCCTTGGATTTTTAAGCAAAATTTATAGGATGGGATCTAAGAGGCTTGATCATATTATTGTTCCATTTCGGGTTATTTTAGTGAACAACTATAAGTTCCAGAAATAAAATCACTAATGAACCTTATTTTCACCCTGATTGCTAAAAACATTTGAGCATGAGTTGAGCTTTAAGCACGGGGTTAATCTTACCAACTTCTTGACAGCTCTTTTTCCTTTAAAATTGGACATGAACTTTGGGGCTATTTTGGATCAAGACTTATGCAAGCAGTTAGAGTGAATTAAATCCACTTTAATGCAGATCAAGCTATAGAACTTAAAAAAAATACGGATTGTGGTTTTTTGAGGGGTTTTTTGGGTGTTTTTGTTTTGAGAATGGAAGTATGAGCCACTCCTACAGACAATATTAGCAGAGACTCACTAAATTCTTTAAGCACAAAAATCTCCCTGACAGCAGAGTTTCAGCTCAAGCTATTATACTTTATTTTGTTGGGAAACAGATGGATTTTGGAAGGCAGAGGGGGATGAACTCTGTGGGGGAAAAAACCCCAATTACTGCCATTATCAAAGGTCATCAGATTTTTTTCCCCTAAGTTTGCAAACTTTTGGATTTTGTTTTGTTTTTCCTCGTTTTCTGCTTTTCTCTCCTAAAAAGTTCGGTGGTGTGGTTTTTTTTTTTGTTTTTTTTTTTTTTTTTTTTTTTTTTTTTTTTTTTTTTGTTTGTGTTTT
>VYZR01066229.1:129349-168156 GCA_013400675.1 Oxylabes madagascariensis
TGCTCCAGCCCCTTCCCCAGCTCCGTTCCCTTCCCTGGACACGCTCCAGCCCCTCAATGTCTTTCTTGCCCTGAGGGCCCCAGAACTGGGCCCAGGCCTCAAGGTGTGGCCACACCAGCGCAACCTTTCTTTTGAAAAAGAGCTGTTCTCCAAGAACAGGTTATTTACTAAAAATATATTTCTGTTACTTTCAACAACGACACATTTTATTTTCACTTCTTTCTCAAAGAATGCCATCACAAAAAGGTAACGGCTAGAATTTAACTACGGAAAAAATAAAATTGAAGCCAAACCACTCGTCTAAAATGGTCTCTTGCCAGCTGTCCTACTGCCACCCAGGGCTGTGTTGTTGCTAACAACTTGCCCATGGGAAAGCACTCAACCCTGTAGTAATGAATGGCACTCAAGCTGCAAGGGGATGGTATGAAAATTTTAAGTGGAGTGGTGGAAGCCCAGTCACTTGATGAATTTAAAATTAGACATGACAGAGCTTTGAAGAATATTCTCTCTGGCTGGCTGGGATCTTAGAGACACAGACCGTATTAGGAGATACTAAACTGTACTAGAGATGCATTTTTTTGGGTTTAATTCTCCCGTCCTGAGGAATTTCTCTTTGCCTCCTAAGCCCAAGAGTCCCCTGTGAGGCAGAAGCACCATGCCCTTGTTTTCTCCAGGTTAATGTGCTTTACTGGCTTTGTCCTTGTAGCTCCAAGTACCAATTCCCTGGTCTGTGGATGGCTGGTGGATGGGTCAACAAGCACACAGAGTTTTGAGCAAGGGAGAAGCCTGAAAGATTTTTAAACTTTGGTGTCCACAGAGACTTAGTTGAGAGTTATTAGAACAAGAGGGTAATGCTTGGTTTCTGAGGAACTGACAAATTCCAACCAAAAAAAAAAAGTGTTTGTTGCAATTTTTCCAATCAAAATACCACTTATCTAATATAGGCATATTCTCTCCCCTTCTCTGATTTCTATGGCTCAACATACTAAAATGCTTTGGATGTGCATTCATGGTTTAAAAAATCCCCAAAAACAAACCCCAAGACACAATTCAAAGTCACAGCCTCACAAATTTTAGTAGGATTCCCTGGGTGCAACTGAGAGCAGGCTTTGACCTGCAGTCAGGTGGGTTTCCATGTTTGCCCTGATCCTGTGTAAATCAGAAATGCATTGGGATCTGTGGAAGTGCTGGTGTCAAATCAGAGTCAGAAAAGGCACAGTCTGAACCAGAGGTGCAAAGAAAGATTGAGGTAAAAAAATGAACGCACCAAAGGACAACTAAACCAATAAGATTTGCTTAATGGTGGTTTAAAAAACAGATGACACTGAAAATTCAATTTTTATTTCAGAGGAATGAGGCAAATGAGAACAACTTCTGAGAAAAAAAAAATAAAAAAAAAACATTTAACAGGAAGATTTCCTACCAGAGGAAAAACAGGAAAAAAAAAATCACTGGACTTTAAAAACATTTCTGTTTCCCCAAAACGCTAACTTTTCCAAGGGAGACCACTCCCTATCCTAGCAGATGTGAAAAGCAGCTTTAGCTTCCCAGGGCAAGATTTAACTCCATGAAGCTTTTGTTTATTTTTGTTTTGTTTTGGTAAAACAACAACAACAACAACCACCACCAAACTCCTCCCCAAACTCATTTTACAGTAGTATTTAGATTGTTTTTCTTTTCTCAGAGCTTGTGATGGTTTTTTTTCAACAGAAAAACCAAACATATTTCCTGAGTGTTTCAGACTTAAAAAGGCATTTTGAACAGCAAGGGAACACAGAAAGGCAGTATGAACACAGACATTTTCTCTGAGCAGAAAAAAAAGGGCTCTGCCCAAATTAATTCATTAATAAATTTTGTATAAATAAATTAATACTTTGTTCTAAGTACATCTAGACCACATCTAGGAAGAAAGACATATTGAAGCAATATTTCCTAAAGGTATCCCTATATGATGACACGGTTTTCATCTCTCTCATAAAGAGTTTTACTCTGTAAAATTCATAGAAAATAGAATGGTTTGGGTTGGAAGGGACCTCAAAAATCATCTCAGTCTGAAAGTGTTAAAGAGTAAAGCTGAAGAAAAACGAAATGAGAGAAGGAACGAGCTGTAGATGGATAGAAAGAATGGAAAGGATAGAAAAAAATGCTATGTAGAAGGACAGAGATTTGTTAGAAAAATTGGCAGAAAATAACAGATTCAGAGGAGAAAAATCTAAAATAATATGTCTAAGAAAAATCAATTCAGAGCAATTGCATTAAATATTAGGGAGGAAGTTGGAAAGGTATAATATTGAAAATTAGCTGACCATGATTTAAACAAGGAATTAGTGCTGGATTTATTAGATAGAAGTTCTTTTACAGTAGAAGGGAGACACAAAAGAGAAAAATAGTGAGTGCAAAAAGTCAGTGTAATTGCAGAAGGCAGCAAATAGAGGAAAGTGGTCTCCTGGTTTTGGTACATCCTTTGTATTCTTGAATGCTCTAGTGCCACAAAGTTTTGGATGAAATTGAGGGAAGTCAGAAAACTGAAGAAATATAATTAAGAAATTGAAGAATATGCTCAGAGGAAAAAAATTATATTAACTCTGTAAAAAAAAGAATGGGCTTAAACAAAGGACAGCTTAAGTCAAATACATCAGAGATATCTTTAGTGAACAATAACAAAGAAGGAAAGTTGCTCAAGATTTTAAGGGATCTAAGTGGGATAAGATGCAAGTATGAATAAACAGCAAAGAAAAACCATCCTTTCAACAAGATTTTTTTTATGTTATGGAGTTATCTGCATCATCCATTTGGAAAGCCAACCATGTGAAATCTGACTGTGCAAATTGTTTGAGAAATGAGTTGAGGAAATAGTTTTACCTCTCACAGGAGCTGAAAACACTGAAGTGGGTAAATATTTTCTAAATTTTGAATGTACAAATCCAGGAAAGACCCCTCAGCACATGAAATGATGTCTCCCTCATAACAGCTGTGGTTTGGTCTCCATTAGATTTATGAGGTTTATATTTGACACCTAAAAGCCATAATATCTCATCTTGCTTTGGAGCAGAAACGAATTATTGCCCAAATCCAATCTCTGGAGGGGACAGAAGCTGATTTTGTCTTGCAAGTGTGTCCATCTCCTGGGTGAGGCAGATGTCACAGGAGAGGATGCTGTATTCAAACTTGTATAACCACAGAGCTTTTCAAAAGAAGTGGTTGGGCTTAAATTTCACACTCACAACCTGAATCCATAGAGTACAAAGTACTTCTTCCTTCTGCAGCTCTACAGTTCCCTGTGAGTTACCTCTTACTGTATCGATTCACACTTTTGGCAAATGTGGTTGAATTTTTTGTAAAGCATTGCCTAGAAATATATATTTTTGAATTAACTAGATTCTCACGTGCTAACTCAGCTAATGTAAGATAAAGCATGTAAAATCTATAGCAGGGTCAGATCAAAATACAGGAATTTATTGCTGGAAGGTGTGATAGAGCAACTGAGAAGAAGCACGTTTATTGCTGTGGTTCCATTATGGGCAACATGCACATTGGAAGCACAGGAAACGGAGGAGCGCTGCAAATCTTACCCTGTGGGTTGCAGCCCTTCCAGAGTGTTTTCATCACCTCTGGTGCAGGTTTTTTTAACAGATAACACAAGTGGACTTTGCTCCGCAGGATCTGCGCATTTCCCCGGCTACGCAAGCGGTGACTCCCAATGAGTCACGCTGATGGAAACATGGAATACCCTGCCATCCTTCCCATGTGCATCCAGATGCAACCAACAGGTTCCTTCTCGGAGCCTGAGATGACAACCAGCAAACTCTGTTTCGACATGCACAGACACACAGCCTTCCCCACGCGGCAGTGTCCCTGCTCACGCGCAGCTTCATCACGCCTTCCCTCAGGTGGGAATTCCACACACAAACCAAGAGGTCGAGCTGGGAAAGACCCTTCCTCATGTGCGTGAAGAGGTGGAGAGGAGACAGAGGCAGGGAGAGATTAGAGAGGGAGGAGTATCTGGTCCTGCTGGGATCTCTCAAGCGCTTGCTGCCCCCAAGGAAAGGGCCACCTTTCCTGGCTTGCTTGTACCATGTGAAGGAGAGGAGACTCTAAACTGAACTGGAAGCTCGAATGAGGTTTTTTTGGTTCCTTGGGAAGTGTAATCTCCCTTGAGGCTTCCTGCAGAGCACTCCCCTTCCCCTCTGGACTTCAGGCTCGTGGTACAATCAGGAACATAGCTGTGGATGTTCCTTCTAGCACTCATTTCACAACCTTGAAACTACTCCACATCCACCCTTAGCGTGTCCCTCTTCACACACACACCCCATCTATCCCTTCAGAAAACCACTGATCCCCGCATCCCCCACTGACAGATGCATGAAGAGTCTCCCACACAGCAACAGCTGTCATCCCCCTCCGTCATCCCTTCCCACTGGCTGCTCCTGGACACCACCAGGAGACACATACATGGCCAGGCAAACATCCGCATGGACATCCAGATGTTCCAGCCCCTTGCGAGCAGATTTCTCTGGCTGTGTCATGGCTGCAAAGGGTCCAGGCAGGCACAAATGCCCCATGTTCCCTGCACTGAGCACAGCTTGTTTGCTCTTGCTGGCTTTGTTCCCATTCCTGCAACAATCCATTGAATCCTTTCTCTTTTCTCAGCCAGCTGACAGGTTGATGCCACTGTTTGATTTTTATTTTCCTAGTGGAGGGTGCAGAGTGGTCAGAGGCCCGGGGAGAACTGGTGGCAGTGGGCTGAGCAGGCTGTGGTGTGTGGTTTCAGCCCAGCTGAATCCCAATGTCTGAGACAGCATCTCCCCCTCATGGACAACTGCTTCACCATCCCCTCCACCCACAGCCTGCCATGGTGGGAAGCTCATTCCCACCGGAGAAGAAAGGTGCTTCCCGCAGACTGCAACCAGCTGCAAGAACTGCCAGGAAAAATTATCCAGCTGGACAGCTTGAACTGTACTCTGCAGTGGGAAATCAGTGTAAAAAACAGGACACCAGGTTCCCAACACAACCTATGGCTGCATGAACACTAATTGCTGATCATTTCACAGGCTGCTTGCTTTTATTTTAGGGGGAACTTGTCCTTGCAATGAACAGAAAAGGGATCTACAAACTGTGGTCCATGGGATAGATGTTATTTAAGGTCTGGGCTCAGAGGCTTCAACCTTTAAGTTTAGTGGTTCTGTGTGATCAGACTGACTTCTTGCAGGGCAAGTGCCTGGATTACTCACAATCTTCTCACCAGCTATGGGTGGAAACAAGCACTTTCCTACTCAGTATAGAAGAACCCAAAGTCCTAGGCGAGCCACACAATTTGAAGATGTTTTTAGACCAGATTTGAAGAACAGCTGTTGTCAATAAATGCAACTGTTTTGAAGGGAAATAAGCTCCCAGTGCTTCTCTCTGACACCCAAGATGTATCCTATGTTTTCAACCCTCAACCAACTGCACATTACTCCAGCACTGCTTCAAGCCATGGAGAAAGCCAGTGCTTTCCTCTTTCCTTTGACTGACACCTGTAGTCCTTCTGTGTGTTTCAGCCTGATGGCTGTTCATCCAAGAGCCCTGTAAACTTGTCCCAGAGAAACATCTCTGCCCTTTTGTGCCAGCAGCAGTATTCAGAGGTTTTAATGTGTGAAAATAAGCTGCGTTGGCATGCTTCTGAATGAAGCTGTAGTGAAAATGAAATATTGTAGTTAAATCAGCTGGGATTGTCTAAGGATTATTCAGCAGTTCTTCATGAAAAGCCTGCAAAAAACCTCTAGAGGAGAGCCTGCCTGCTGTGCAAGTCATGCAGAAGGCAGGTACATCTAGAGCACGTCGGGTCCTATCGCTACCCACGCACCGAACCATTTTCCCAGTTAGTCATCCTTTCCTACCCTCCTTCTCAATGCAAACATTGCTTTCCTTGCACTCACGAAACTCACCCCTGGTGCCGGCCTTACGTAAGCGATTTCAACATGGGGAGCTGTGCCACGAAGGCAGTGGACACGTGATGCTCCACTGAGCCTCTGGTAGCCACCCTGCATGTCAGCACGGCCTCCTGGGTGGCTCCTTGGGACTTCCACACAGGTCTTCATCCCTTACAGCAACCCAGGGCTCTTACGCACCTCTCAAGGGTTTCAGCTTCTTCCTGGATTGTCCTCGTCACCTGCAACTCTGCCAGTCCCATAAGCACAGCACCCACTGAACATATTCACCACTGGCCCTCACACAGAACCAGCATTCCATGTATCCATGCACCTTTCACCAAGGTCTGTATGGATTTACCTGTGCCCTGGTGCTGAACTCACAATCTGCTCTCCTGGTGCACTGTATGCACCTAGGGCCCCTTGCACACTTAGCCTCCCTCACAGCAAGAGGCGGATAACGACAGATAGCTTAAGCCATCATAAACTTTTTCTCACTCCTCATCACTCTTCCTTCCCCCATAAGCGGTTTCACTTCTCCCAGGCCCCACACCCAGGTCTGCAACCTCACCTGCACTTCCCTCATTTCCTCCCAGCATGCTGTGTGCACAAATCTCACTTATCAGACAAAATTTCTCCCTCCCCTCACCTTCCCTTGCACAGCCTTTGCAAGCAGGCACAGTCTGACAGGTCCCTTCCTCTCTCCCACACCTCTGTGTGTCAACCCACGCTTGGCTCCTCACCCCTTGTAACAGGAACTGCCATTCCCATCCACTTCTACCTCATGCCCCTCAGCTCCCAGTCCCACTCGCCTCCCCACACACTTCACTCTTTACTTTTGACCTTAGCCCAGCCATGTGGCTTATACGGCCCTCCAGGTAGTTTTTCCTCTCATTCCTTCTCCTCCCACCCCTTTATATCTTTAGTCATTTCTCCACCAGCACATTTGTTCCATTCCCTCTTGCTGTTTCGCTCAGTCAGTACCTACCACAGAGATATAAACACATTTGTTAATGTCTGTTGCAACAGAAAATCGCTCCTTTTTGTTTGTGTATGTTCTCCTCCTCCCACAGTCTGCCCACTATTCCTTACTTGCTGTTCCTTGCCCCAACTGCTTCCCCTGTAACTTACTGCCTGTTCTTTCCCTCTGTTGCTCCTACTCCCCAGTAAAGAGGCATCCCCTGTTCTGTTGAGCAAACCACTGCGCCTTTGCACCGCTCCATCTCTTTGCCTACTGAGAAACACACCCCAAATTTCCCTTTGCTCTCCGCTCTCTTGCCCTCTAAACCGAAACCACCTCCTTCCTAGGCATTACAGAAAACAAAGCTCTTCATTTCATCCTCATTCATGCCTCCTACATTCCTTAATTTTTCCTTGCTCTCATGCTTCTCAACACCTGCCATAGCTTTATATCCTCATCACAGTTCATCCTGCCCCTGGGATTTCCACTCCCTTGAATTTCCTCACACCACTTCCCCAATTCTGTCTCTCCCCTGCAGGCAGGCAGCACACTCCAGCAGGCTTCCAGCCTCCTCTGAAATATCTCTGATCAGTTACCCCTTCATATACTTACAGGACCCTTTTCCCCTCACCGCACGCTATCTCCATCCAGTTCGTTTCCCTCTGCATTCCTGTTCTCAGCCCATGTTTCCATCACCATGCAAGCCTTGCCTTTCATACTCTGATACCTTCCTTGTAAATACATCCCCGGATCTATTTCTTGACAGAATCAAAGGTGTCTCCTTTTGACGCCCCCCACAAGCATCATGTAGCCGATTATTTTCCATACCTTTCTCCAAATAGCTAATAGTTCACATTTTAACTCCTCCCCCAAACATCCTTTGTGCTCCCACCTTTCTCCCTCCACTCCCACTCCATACCCAACCTCCACCTTGCAGAGCCTACCGTCCTTGTATGTCCCTTTCATATCCTCACCCAGCCTCCAGCCTTTACCTTTTCCCATCTCTCTCGAGTATTACTTCCTCTTGTGAGCTCCTAAACTTTCTGCTACCCACAAAGATCCTCTTTTTCCAGATGTTGTGCAGCAGTTTCCCTTTCCAGCTGGCCACCTTTGCATGTCTCACCTGCCATTATTACCCCAGTGCATAACAAAGAACACGTAGCATTTTATTCTGCTGTAGAACACCTTCCCTCCAGTATTTATCTACTTTTATATGCACCATTTCATTTTTTGTTCCCTGAAGAGAAAAACACCTCAACCCACAGCAGAACAATACAAACAAAACCCCTTAAACCTACGTGTTTTGCATACCTCAACATGTAGCACCCTTCTACACAAAGCACTCCCCTCCTGGCTCTGCTGGTACCTCCTCTTCTCCCCATGTTTTGGCTCCACCACCTGCAATCATTCCTGGATTTTGTCCCCCCACCGTGCTCACACACAGAGTCCCTGGTATTTACACGTGTATCTCAGACCAGTGTTTTTACTACTAGCAGCTGGGACCATGCTGAACTCTTCCATTCTCTGCTGCTTTTGTCTGGCAACGTTTTTCTTTTTTCTTTTTTTTTTTTTTTTCCCTTTTTCTTTTTTATTACTATTAGATTTCCCTTTTCCTTGCATGCCATTTATAGGTGCTTCTTGTGCCACTTCTCCGCTAGCAAGCTTGCACATATCAGGTATTTCTGTGCCTGAGAATGCCTCTCCTACTTGTCTGGATATTTTCCTGAAGGCACAATGCAAAGGCAAAACTTTACATACCATTTGCACTCCTCATGCAACAAATCACACGAGCCTGAGAGCAAAGAGTGTTTTCTGAAAGGTTGTAGCTCACAACAATCGTCTGGACCATACAACACACATCCCTGTCTATTTAGAAAGGGGGGAGAGGGACAAACAACCCCCCTCACACACACACACACACACACACACACACGCACACACACAGAGTCATCTCTAAATAACTGGTTTTGCAATATAGGAACCAGAGAATGCGTGCATAGCAGCCCTATTCAATCCAAAATATCCATCTCTCCAGATACTGCATATTTATAGTTCAAGAGATAGGACCAGCACAGAGCTTTCCCGTTTATTTTAATGAAGGATTAAGAACTGATCAGAAAAGTATCTAAACCATTCAAGGACTTTTTCCCCTCTTGGCTAAGAGCAGTTTGGTGTCTCCATAAGGACTCGCCAGTAACTGACGCTTTAAGCTGCTTTTCAGCTGTTTAGATGAGAAACAGCTTTCTATTTTGCTCTCTAGATGTGCATCTCTGTTGATTAGTTGTGTGCTGCATTCCTAGAAGGCACGCACCAAACACTGAGAGCTGCAATGTAAGACTACTTTCCCTGCCATTCCAGCACAGAGCGAGTGTATCTTTTTCACCTAGACACAGATGTTCGGGAATCTTTTGATCTCCAGCTCTTCCCAGAGAATTTAGTGTTTGGGTTTGAGGAAAATGAGGATTGATTCAAAGGTCATGAATAGGGTTTCCAGTGTCTGGCACACACACAAAATACGAAAGCTCCAGTGAAGCTGGTTACCTGCGGCAGACAAGGTCTAGAAATTGGGAATTTTGGCTTTGCTTGTCATGGGCTCTAACTTTGCCGGAGGGCGAGCATGCTACGTGTGCTGAGGTTGGTTCTTGCAATCCAGGGTCAAGATTTTCAACCCCTTTTGTTATATCTCAACTTGCTAGTTTCCCTCGTAAGACAAAACGAAAAGTCTTCTTTGCTTTTGCCTCTTAAATCAGATTTCCTGTAGCACCTCGTATTCCTCCTCCGCTGCTTTCTTTCCAGGGACCCGAACAACAGCGTGAGGAGCAGAAGGAGAGGGGAACCTCAGGACTGAGGCAAACTATTGGGCAAGTAGGGGTGAGGGAAGGAGGAGGCACAATGGGAAAGGAAACATTTGGGTCACATCTACCGCTTACAAGACCCCCACCTCCTCCCCACTATAGTTCTTTGAAGGACCCCTCTCCCCCCCTCCCCTCCCCGCCCTCTTAGGACCCTATTAGAAAACGTCAAATTTCCCTTACCGTGGTAGGAGTAACCATGGCATCCGTGTGAATGTTTCCAGAAAAGTCGACATGAAGAGAAAGGTGGATGTAAATACGTTCATTCAAAGTCCCAAAGTTGGTCTGCTTGGGTTGTGCAGAGTTGCTCTATGGGAGAGGAGCCTTAAACTCTGAGTCCCGTGAACATAATCTGCTCGATTATAACAAACCAGCTCAGCCAGATGGCTCTGTGCTCCGTGGATTAACCCCTTTATTGCCACACTCTGCTTTCCCTACCTACCATTTATAACAACCTTGCCTGGCTGGGGAAATTCAGAGAATGAGGCATTTTTTGAAAATGACAAAACCATCGTAAAGGAAATTTTTCCCTCTGCGTGCTCTAAAAAAAAAAATAAAAAAATCCTGTGCCTTTTTTTTTTTTTTTTTTTTTTTTTTTTTTTTTTTTTTTAATCCAATTGACGGTTTTATTCCTTTTCCTGGCAAAATCTCTTCATATTATTAAGAACAGTATTAGCACCAGGGAACATTTTAGAGAATTCTTTTGTTAAATCACCACCATCCCTGCCAGACTGCAATTCTCAGCAGACGAGTATTTTATTGCAGGAATGTCTCTGTGTTTGCACTCTAATGGTCCATCCACTCCCCCCTTCCCGCCCCTCTGTCCCCCACACTCCCTCTGTCTCCCACATGCACACACATGCACACACTTTGCTCACACTGCCAGCATGTGCTGCTATTCCTACCACTGTTCACAAGTCACTATAGGACATGTCAAACAGGTGAAATAGAGACACAGAGCTACAGTGCCATCAGCCCCCGGGCTCTCGCTCTGACTTCTCTTTTAATTTTTTTTTTTTTTTCCAATTATTTGCAGATCTTTGACAAATTTATTTCTTCGGTCAGCATTTCTGTCGAGGAAGTCACCCGCCATGACACAAAAATAAGTGCTGGGAGAAACACCCACTGTTAAGAACAGACCTTAGGATGGATTTGTGTACAGTTCCTCCTGTTTTGACTCGCAGATTCGTCCATTAAGGATGGCAAGTGCCAAAAACATGGGAAGTTCATCAGCAACCAGCAGCGACTGGCTCCTAAACTTTTTATTTAGAGAGGTCGCTCACAGAGATGGCTGATAAATTTAGCTGCATGCCTCTAAGTCTCCCTCTAAATTTACATGCTTAAGTCATCTTTCTTTTCTGTTTGATTTGAGCGTAATTGAGCAAGTAACAACCACAAGAACGTGGTCATATAAGATACGAGGTGACACTTTAAATCATAAGGGTCACCAGATTGTTTCCTTAAAGAATACTTTCACTAGCTCAATAAGTTTTTTTTATTTTCCTGTTTAACCATGGATTTTTTTCACTTTCCCCTCCCTGTGGAAAGATAATTTTAGCCCTCACTTGCTGTCAAAGCTTTGTACCATCTCCTTTAAAACATTTTAATCGACCTGGAAAGTTGTCACATTTTTATTGAAATATTTACCACCACGGATTGAAATAGAGATGGTGTTGTTTGTTGCAGTTGTCCTTTCATTTTTTTCAAGCATAAAATGGTCCCATTTTAGGGACCATTTTAGAATCCCATTAGGGGATTCTGCAATTTAAATGGTCCTGTTGAGGGGATTCCACAATTTGTATCTGTCTCATAAGGTCTGCGTGAGTCGCTTGTTGCCCAGATGGAGAACAGAAGTCATCTTCCACCACTGCCTCCTAAGAATTCTGTACTAAAACTTGCTGCTCTGCTAATCAAAAAAACCAAAACCAAAAACAACCCCAAAACAAACATCCACAAAACAAACCCGAAAACAAAACAAACCAAACAAACCTCCTCGAACTTGAATAACTCTTATTCCAATGGGTTTTGTCTCATCCTGCTCCTGAATGCTGTTTCCATCTGATTTAGAGCTTTTTCAGCTAAAATGAGGAAACTCGAATTAAATCCTGCGCGTCCCCCACCCAGCCCAGGCACTGCAGTCAGATCTGAGAAATGCCTAAAATGTGACTCAGCTTTTAATCTCCTGAAGTAGACAAACAGTGCTAGGAATAGAAAACTTTCCTGCGGCTGGCGAAGGAGCGTTCCTCCGGAGGTAGGCAAAGGGTTAAGCCTCCGAAGGCAGCCCTAGCCCGGGAACTTCACATTTGCAGCAGGGAGGAAAAAAAAAAAAAAAAACCAGAAAAGAAAAGAAAGAAAAAAGCAGCAAAAGAAGACGTCTAGAAGCAAAAGCCGTGGGCAGAGGGGCTGCCTCCCTCTGATGGGAGGCAAACCTCCCCGAGCTGGGGCTTTGCCCCGTGTCTGGGGTCTGTGGGCAATCAGACGCCTTGTAATTCGAGATGTGACACCTTAATCTCGCCAAATATGTGCGCGCTGCGAAAAGCATTGGAGGCAGCCTGTTTTCACAGCCAGGGAAAATGGAGACGCGTTTGGTCCTCGCCGTTTTCCAACCTTTCCCCTACAGATGTTTCTGTTGTTCTGAAGCTGCTTCTTTCTAGGTATTTCTACACCTTCAGCTGTTGTTCTGGGGGTGGGGTGGTTTTTTCCCTCACGCTAACCCTTAGCATAGGTGGATCTCTTTTACACGTTAAGCAGGTTTCTGAAATTTTAATGAGAAGCAATCCAGATCCCAGATGGTCACCTTATTTTATCTGTTGCCTTTGGATCTGAGGTTCTGACACGGAGGGGAAAAAAAAAAAAAGTAAAATATTACTTTGAACAAGTCCCTGTTCTGCCTTGAAGAATCTGCAACATTGCTCAAAGCATGCTGGAGAAAGTCATCTTTGAATTCTGGGGATTTTAATTGGGATAATTACAAGACATTGATTTGATTAATTAGGCACTTGACCAGACTTCAGAACATGCGATATTTTATATACTTTGAAGACATGTATTTTTCTCTACATATTAACAGATACCGCTGTGATTTCTTTTGATGATAATAAATTGAATATTTATAGGGAAGATATGCTTGTGAGTATGCAAATGCATTAAAATTTTATTGGGTTTAATGCATGCCTTGGGTCATTCTAAAAGCAGGGAGCATGTTTTATAATGGTTAGCTTTTGCAACAGCACCACTTTGTGGTTGAAATCCCAAACAGATCCCAAAAAGGGACTGTAGGGACACCACATGTGCCTCAGCAGGTTTGAGCAGTTCCCATGGTGGTTGGTTTTAAAATCCATTGACAAATGCACTTACCTGTGATGAAAATGTGTTCCAGCCATGTGGTCCTCTCTTTTTAAGAGGGTGGGTTTGAAGTAAAGGCAAGGAAGAAGTGGGAGCAGATTAGCTCTGAGCATTTTGACCAACTGAAATCTTCAGTACAGGAGGCTGTTCACCTTTCAAATGCCAAAACCACTTTGTTCTAATTTCCAGAATTTTATAAAGGGCCTGACAACATCTCTAGAGTTTTTTTTCTTTTTACTTGAAATGTGCTGCAAATCTTTTGTTGGAAGTAAAAAGGAATCCAACTATGTTTTTATTTGGTGGAAATGGTGGTGATAAAGAATAGAAATTATTTATTTAAACATTATTTAAATATTGCTTTAAGAACACCAAGGGTACCATTTCAGAACTGAAGGAATTTCTGAAACCTCATTGGCATCCTCACTTGCACCCAGGCTAGGCAAACCAGAAATTCCAAGCACGATTCACAAAGAGCTCCAAACTTGGTTTTGTTACACATTTCTTGGAAAGTTGTCTTCTTAAAAATAATTGGGACCGCTCATAACAATTAACATGGTAGGTCAAAGATGACACAGTGTAAAATGTGTACGCAGAGCTGTAGGCATGCCAGGAGGGAGGATGGGAATAATGCATGTAAATAAGCAGGAATTCTGGTCACACCCTGAAAGTCATTATTCTTCAGGGCTTTTCCTAAAAGAAAGGCATTTCACAGAGTCAGCATTTATGCAGTTGACCTTCAAACCTATTTCCTTGGCAGAGAATTAGCAAAGTGAGATTAAATGAGATTATAATAATAGTATTAATTAAAATAATATCCAGATGCATTAAAATGCACCTGGTAAGTACAACTACCATCACTTTCTTGAGTGAAGGATTTTACACACAAACAGCATTGCAGTTCTCTGACCAAAATTTCAATTGTTTTACAAATATTTTTCATTTCAAAGGAAATGTATTGATCTGTACTCCTATATCAAAGCAAAGCTATATATTAAGTGATATACAAAAGGAGATTTACACTCTTCAATACGTGGCTGTGTTCTGGCAATAGAGTTACGGATGATTACAAATCTCTCCAATATACAAATGTGTTACATCACTTATCAGCTTAGCTCATATTTTGGATTTATGTAATGTTTTCTTTTTCTGATGGTTTTGTTTGTTTGTTTATTTGTTTGTTTTGGCGTTTTTGTTTGTTTGGGGTTTTGTGGGTTTTTTGTTTGGTTGGTTGGTTTTTTGTTTTTGGTTGTTTTTTTTTTTTGGGGTTTTTTTTTGTTTTGTTTTTTTTGGCGTTTTTTTTTTTTTGGGGTTTTTTTTTGTTTTGTTTTTTTTGGCGTTTTTTTTTTTTTGGGTTTTTTTTTTTTTTTGTCAGAGATGGTCTTTATTGCAGGAATAATTCAGAAGCAAGGTTAGTTGATGATAGGCAACATATTCCTTGTAATTATAAGCATACTTTGAACCCCTACTCATTTGTTTTAATTCCAAATTAGCTGAAGAGAACTTGCATGATTATCAGTAACAAAAATGCTAAGGAAGAAAATCAAAGTAAAACCATATGAAGAAGTTTGGTTCTATTATTTATGCTAGAACTGGAAAAAGGTGTCTGCAGTTTTTAATGATGGAGGAAGATGAGATTTGGAGTCACAGCACCATTCATTTGTGAGGAAGATAAATTCCACACTGGGACATAAAAGGAGACACATAAAGTGCTTGGTAAGGTGTCAGCTGGGAAGCTGGGACTCAGTTCTGACCATGTTCAAGTCAGAGAAGACCTGGAAATGACAGAAACAATGATTAAATGTGTCATGAAATTTAAAGTATGCTGGAAAACCCCAACAGAGTAAAGAAATCAGTCAGGGGTCACAAGCTTGTAACTGACCCTGGCCAGGGGACTTACACCATCACAGAAAGCAAGTATGCTCAGGAACATCTTGTATTCAGGACTCTGGCATAGCTTTTGAAGAAAACTTCCCAGTGAAAGCCTTCAGGAAGTTTCCACTACATATTCATATGACTTGGTTTGGGACACTAAATGTCTTTTTCATGGGGAAATTTTCCCACAGGGAGGTAAACCGCAGTACTGGTTTTCCCTCCTGGACTGGTGCTTCTGCATCTTTCATGTGCAGTGAAACTGTAATAGCTGGAGCAAGTTGAAAGAGGATGAAAGAAAGGACAACAAATTACTGTATTTCAAAATAAAGTTAAAAATAAATACAAGTCAAGCTGTTCCAAATGGAAGGGCCTCAGAGCATTGCTGTTAGATTGAAGCAGGTTGCCCATCAATGAAATGGAAGGCTCAGTTCCACACCACACATCCAAGAAATGTGTCCTCACCTGTGTGTTTATTGCTACTCCTGGTGTCAAATGTAGGTGCTCTTCTCAATGGTTGCTACCAGAAGAAATAGAAAATAGAGCAAAGCAAAGCAAAGCAAGGTTGAATGGTGAAACACTCTGTGGCAAGAGAAGCTCATTCACTTGCAACCAGCAACAAAAGTTGATATAATGATGGGCAATGATATTTGGCATAAACTAATTTAGTTAACATTCTTCTTTTTGTCAGCTGGAATAGAAAAAGGCTTGGTTGAAAGTAGAGCTGACAAGGTGTATTTAACAGCAGAAGTCGGCTTGTTGAAGCCAGTGGGACATTTCTCAGCACTGGCTTGTATCCCCTGTAGTTAATATTTGTGTGTTGTGTCCTTACATGGTAATTTTATTTGAATTTAAGCAACTTTTATTCAAACTTTTTATCTGGTGGTTGCTGATGCCCATTTGGCTGAGCTTCTACATTTTAATTCCCTAAAACCTTAGTGTGAAATCACATCTGCTGGAGGAGGGGCAGGGCAGCAAACGTCGTATGGATCAACTTTCAGGCAGCCGAAAACTGAAAGTCCCATTTGAGCCAATGCAGATGTACAGGCAGGGGATTTGAAGGCAGGGGATGTGAAACAACTCTGGGCCAAAGTGTGTTCTCTGTCCATCCTGGCCTATCTTTTTTTAATCTTTTTTTTCTTTTCTTTTTTTTTTTTTTTTCCTTAAATAAGGGATTTCCCAAGCCTAGTACTCACATGCAACTAAGTAGTCTTTGAGGGCCCATAGGTAAAACATTTAATGCGTCTTCCTATAGTATTAAGTTTTTAGCTCACTGGGGTTGTCTGTGAGCTAATTAGGAAGTCCCTGGATTGATTTAGGACTGTCTCAAATGATGGTGTCCCCAGCAGCTTCCAGGCAGGCCTGGCAGCTGGACCATTCCAGCCCCATCCCCAGCGGGATGCCCCTTCCCTCCTGCAGGCAAGGGATATGCTGATGCTCTGCACGCAGCACAAGACGTGGATCAAGGGATCAAGGGTGCACAACAGCATCAAACCCACTCCTTAGGAGCTGTGTGAACAGGCAATGGAGTGTTTTGCATGCTCAGAGCCTTTTCTTAATCTCAATTCAAAGAAAGAGATTACCTTTTTCTTTCATTGCCACACATACCTTTTTTAAAACCAAGTAAACAGACAAATGTTTTTCACCCACATTCCATTCTTCCCCAGTTTTATTTGGAAGAAAAAATTCAGCCTGTTAGTAGGAATCAAGCAGCATAAGGAAAAAAAGCAAAGGCATGGAGGCTTTTAAAATTATAATTTCTTTTTGGTATGAAGACTTTATGGCTTTTGACCCCATCTCTCATCATGGGAGTAGTGGGTAAAAAAAGAGGCTGGAAGGAAAAATCCAGCACGTTCTTTTGATTGAATCACACTACTGACACTTGTGGCTGATGGTGCTTTAGGCTGTCCATGCCTGGAGCTAAGTTTAGGCTAAATTCTTAGTTTATAAGGAACTCTTCTCCTTCTGAGGAAGATCATGCCAAATTCTGTTCTGCTACATGCTCATGGCAAATCTCTCTCTTCCCAAATATCATCGGCGTTTAACCCACGCCTGTGGTTGTGTAAAAGGTTCCTACTCACATGCTCTGCTGTCTGTCCCATGTCTCATTCCAGTTCTGCAGCTGAGCCATTCCTTTATCAAGGACCAGAATAGCAACTGAGGTTTCTGCCCTGCAAGGGAGGAAAATGAAGAAATCACGCGTTGAGGAGAGGACACAGAGAGTGTTTATTGCAGGAAGATGGGGATGGTCACACAATCATCCCTGACTGGCACAGCCTAATCCATGAGTCATACAAGCTTGGTCACACAAGCAACAATAGGAAAATTTATGGGCCTTTAGGACTGTTATGAAGTTATGGCATGTATGTTCTCTCCAGTGCACATGCTGGGTTTGATTTTTATCTTTCTTTTAGCGGTTAATTCGAGCTTTTTCTCCTTGCTGAGAAGTTCCTGCTGGAGGCAATTCCCCAGTATGGCTTGTCTCAGTAGCCAGCAGTGTTTGTTAAACACAGCCTCTGTCCCTGCCAGCTCTGCCTTTGATATAAAGCAAGATATCATTATGCTGTAGAATTGCTTGAAATGTTTGTAAGGAGTTGAATCTAAAGGTATTAAAGACAGTTTTTGTGGCACTGTTTATAGTCTAATGAAGCATCTTGGCTTTCCCTTAATTGTCGTGGTCTCTGCCTAAATATTATGAAGTGAATAAGATTAAATTTTTATCCTGAGAGTGTATAAAACTCATTTGCATGGCTACATCTTCTGAAATTAGAGATTATTCTTGCGTCAAGGCAGAGTCAGTGTTACAGTCAGACCTCAGCTGATAGAGATAGATATTTTGGCTCTCATCAACTCCAAATAAAGCAAAACTCCAAGAGTCCCTGATTTCTTTATGAAAATATGACTACACTGAGCCAGGCCCAGAATATTAAACAAATAATCACTTCTTTAAATCTATCCAAACCAAACTCCACATCTTCAGGGATTAGCTCACTTTCTTCATTTTACCTTGATACCTCCTCTATATCTTCCCTCAATTTTTGAAAATTTCCCTTTCTTTTATGCATGACTTATATTTTTTAAAATACCTCAAAAAAAGAATGGATGTTGCACTCTGTCTAACAAGGTGACAGATCTGAGGGTCTTACTGAGCCAGTAAAGTGAGAAAATATCGCAAAATCCTAAAAATGCCCAGCTAGAACCTACAAATTTCCTAGCATGCAATGCAGTTTTAAGTCCTCTCCCCCCACAGAGGCTTTTGTCCTGTGATGTGATACCTACAGCAAGTGGGAATTGTTTCACTTGGGAAAAACTGACCATGCAGCATGCCTTACTTTGCACTGAGAGAAATGCCACATGTCAGTTCTGCTGCAGTCTCAAGTTCTTTAAGGCAATTTCCATGCTCCACTGTGTTTTTCCCAGGGATGGGATCCTGAATCAGCTCAATAAAATGAAGAACATGCAAAATTTCTGTGTGATTTTCTTTGGGCTGCTTATTAAAGGCAGTAGATGTGCCCCTGCTCCCACAGAAATGGCTTGTGCTGTTGAAACACCCCACATAGACACTGCTGTGGAGCTTGGATAGCCTGATATCCAACATTGATATGCTTGGGTCAGACTCATGGATGGCTGTGTGGGATGCACTGAAAGGGCTCCTAAACCCTGGAATGGGCTGCCTGGGGAGGTGGTGGAGTTCCCATCCCTGGAGGTGTCCAAGAAAAGCGTGGATGTGGCACTCAGGGCTGTGGTTTAGTTGACATGGTGGTGCTTGGTCACAGGTTGGACTGGATAATCTTGGAGGTCTTTCCCAACCTCAGCGATTCTGTGACTCTGTGTTTCTTTCTATAGGGCTGGTCTATCCTTTCAGCTGCTGAGAGGCCAATGTCACTGACCCCTTTTTACAGAAAATTCCACCTCCTTGTGCTCTGCACTCATGGCTTTGTGTGTATAACACGAGGGTTGGGGTCCCAGCTGAAGGTTTAACACATCACCAATCCTTTTATAACAACAGTTCTGGGGTTGTGTGAAAAAAGTGAAGTAGTAGCATGTAGGAAGTGGGAGGCCAACAAGAAGACAAAGAAGGGATGGAAGAGCTGGTTGGAAAAGTAAATAGGACTGAAAGGAACAAGAATAGCTGCAGTCAGAGGAATTTAGAGCAACAAAGATAATGCTTCTTGCAATCTGAGGTTATAAAATCATGTCAACATGCAGAGGAAGGTGATAAGACATGACTTTACCTCTTCAACAATGGCCTGAGGCACAATCGCTTTTGCAATTATTTACCCTGCCACCTACTCAGGCCAGTTGTTAAAAGCTATAATTCAAGATTCATCCTCTCTACTCAAAAATGCACAGAGTCCAGCTCTGACATGAAAACCGTCTTTTACCAGTGCTCCCAGATTATCATGAACATTTGGTGCTGGTCATGGATGTTTCCAAATCTCAAATGAGATGTTTGCTTTGCTACTGTATTTTAACAAAAAACCCAACACCAAAAACAAAACCCAAAAACAAACAGAAAAAAAAAAACCACAAACCCCCCCCCCCAAAACCACAACAGTTTTGTTTCTGTGAAACAAAGAAGCAAACAAAAATATTTCAGCAATACTTTACATGAGGAAAAGTTTCTGCTACTGAAATTTCTACTTAAAAGATTATTTTGGTTTTGCAACTTTTGTACTCCAAAGGATTCCATTTTTAAGGTCCACTTAAAACCTTAAAGGTTGTCAGTTAGATTAATCTGGATTAGATACTAAAACAGTGTTCAGTCACTATTTTAAGCTAAAAGACCAGAAAACTTAAATGAGAACACTGTGCTACTACAATACTTTCCTTATATTTATGTATTTATTGCAAAAAGTTTTGAATAACAGATTTCTACTCAGTGTGAAAATGTTAACACCCTTTCATGACTCTATTCTGGCTTGCTGCAGTGGAAATGATGCAGGAAATCTGATCCCGAATATTTTTTAATAACTTCTCCTGAAGGAGACCCACACAATTGGGCACTCCATAGCTAAGACTCAAGCAAAAAGTCCACTTTGCAAACATGGATTAAGCACTGGAGCTCCTTCATTCTGGATGGATATGACTGAGACAACACAGGCAGAAAAACCTTGAGACATCACAGTTTAGCAACTGAAGGGATGCAAAAATGATCTTCTTGTTTTGCTGTGAAGAGCCAAAATAACTTTTTTTTCTTTATTTATTTAATTTTTTTTTTTGTTACTCCCCTGTGCCTGCCGATGTCATACACAGGGCAGGCAAGACTAACATTTGGTATCAGAGGTTAACATAACAAGACTGGAAAAGCACACTTCAGCTCCCAGGGAAGTGGATAAACCCTCTGTTCCCTCGCTGGCAGCTGCCTGCTCTGCTGGGAAATATCCCTGCTTTTGGTTTGGGTTAGTAGAGGAAAGACATGAATCAAAAAGGCCTTCTTCTTCCACTAGATATTGTTATGAAAGTCTTCTGGCTTTGTGAGCATGGAGGAGGTTTTACTGATCCTTTCACTACTCTGTGAACAGCGAACAGCAGGGAGGTAAAATAGGCCCTTTATCAAATTTTAGGCAGTGCAGAAACTCTCTTCGTGCTCCAGAGTTAAAACCCTCTGAGAATAAAATTACTTTACACCCAGCTGAAAACCAAATCAATAAAACTGGTGAACCCAATGTCATTTCTTGCTCATATTATATCTCCTCTCCATTACTAGAGTGATATAGAGGAGACCGCAGCATAAATTGGATTCTTGCCTCGCACTACTTGTCTGAATTTCAATGAAAACCACTAAGTTTCTTTTCTGGAAGGAAAAAAGAGTTTTCTTCAAGCTTTTTGGTTGTTCACTGGAGGAAGAAAAAAAAAAAAAAAGGAAAGAAAAGATACCAAAAAAATAAAAAGGTAGATAAATAGTAATATGTAAGTTACGTTAAAACATTAAAACAGGATTGTATCTTCTGGGTTGGTTTCACATTAGTCAGGCTCTCTCTTTCTCCCTTTTATCTACAATATACCTGAGAGCTGTTCAGGTTATCTCACAATATTTCCTATGCAGTCCAAACTCATTGCATTGACCATATTTAACCCCAAGATCAACAAAAATGTTGGTGGCAGACATCAGAGGGGTAAACTGTACCTCAGTTCAGTTCTCAACAGTGTCAAAAGCATAATAGATGCTGATTTTCTTCTTCTAGTTTCTCATTGTATGAACGAGAAACAGTGAGGAGTGATTTGTCTTTTTGAACAAATGTAAAACAAATTTTACTAGTATTGACTTCATAAAGTCAAATACTCTCTTAAAGTGTTACAAGTAGCACTTCTGATCCATTTCTCGATGTAAATTTATTTTTATTCTATTTTAGCAGCAGTTCCAAAATTTTGGGAGTTTTACCCTTACAACGTTTTGCAATTTCTGAATAGCATTAACAAATTTACAATTTGAATCTTACTATTTGTCTTTTTTTGTCCTCCTTTAAAATTGGATGTTTTCTTTTCCCTTAGTCCACAGATCTTTGCATTCCATTCCTTGAAGCTTTTGCCTTTATCTTTCTAGGTTTTTTTCCCCTTCTATCTAATTAAAACAAAATGACAAAACCTCAGGAGAGTGCTTGGAGGCATTAGAAGATGTTTTAGAAAGGTGCTAAGTTGTGTTAGATCAACAGCAGCTGTTTCTTTTGCTTCAGTGCAGCTACAAGAATTTATAGCATTAAAATTTACACCTTTTTGCTGGTGTTCCCTGAATAAACAACTGGCCAAGATTTTCCCTCCCTAAATACAATGGCAAGATTTTACAAAGGAATTATTTCTTTGTGGGAAATGAAGAAGCTGAGGATTCGATTAGAAGTGTATTGATTTATTGCAGGAGAAGATCTTTGTTTTTCCAGCATGCTGGCCTCTGAACTTCTTTTTCCTTAGTGCTCTGATGATTTTTGTCTTCTTTTAGTGTTGAGCAGAAGAGCTTAAAAAATTACCTGGCAACTTTTAAAGGTTCATTTCTATTTCTATCACACCTTCCAGTGATGAAGAACTAGCAGCTGTTAGGCCCTCAACAAGTATTTATGTCTTTTAAAACATTGATTTTTATAGAGAGTACTCATAGGCTACTTATACATGTATACACCTCACTTGATATTAAAGCAAATATAGATACATATATGTATATAACATATATACGGGGTTATTAAAGGTAACTATGCTTAAATCTAGCTATTTCTTCTGTCTATAATATTTATATTCTTGGCTCTTCCCTCCACATTACTCATGCCTCAAGTTCACTGGTCAATGTGGGTAAGGAGGTGCAAATATTCCAATTTTTAAAGTTAAGACGCAGTCGAATAATCTGCAGCACGTTATTCCATGGGAAGGCTAAATTAGAAGCTGAGAGGAGCTGGGAAGTGTCATGGGATGGACGAAGGAAGGAGATAACACTGAGTGGTTGGTCTCTGCTGCCGTTGGGGACAGTGCCAAAGCTCTCAAAACATTCCTGTTGGATTCCTGCAGCACCTCCGAATTTCACCCAGCATCGGAGACAAGCATGATCCGAGTGAATTAAAGAGGAACAAAACACCCCTGGCTGGCTGGGAGCTGGCAGCAGGCCCGTCCATTGACTGCTGCCTGTGAGCAGGTTTGACTCGCAGCGTTCGCTGTTGTTGTTGGCACGGGGACGGAGCGGGAGCCGGCGAGCGCTCTGTGTAATCACCGCTCCGGCTTTCCAGCCCCGGATCAGTTTTCCATAAACAAACCACAGGCCCAGTCCTCTGTGGGGGTCACTTCACTCAGCTGCTGCTCTGGCCATGGAAAGGTCCCTTGCCCCATCAAACCAGGGGTGTACAGTAGTGAAATCACAGCCAAACACTTCAGATTTTACAGAAGGGCTCAGCATCCTGCAGGATCAGCTCCCTCAGTAGCCAAAGTCAATCAAAGATCAAAGCCCAGGTCACTTCCAAAGGAGTTTCTGGATTTTCACCAGCATAGCCAAGAGGGGAACTCATCCCTCTTTGGAGAGACTCTTCAAGATATCTATGAGTGCCGAAGGTTAAAGACAGTGTAGGAACAAACAAACTGTGGGAAATGGGTCAGAGGTTCTCTGTGGAAGCTCCAAGCAACTTGGTCCTCTCACTTGCCAAAAATAGGTCAAGACTGTCCCAATCCCTCATCTGTGTGGCCATAATCTGGAGACTGTGCCATTCTGACAGGACAAGAAGAAACGGCGTCAAGCTGCACTGGAGGAGCTTCAGGTCAGACACCAGGGGGAATTTCTTCCTAGGAGGGGTTGATAAACATTGGAAGGAAGATGCTGGAATCCCCCTTCCTGGAGGTGTCCAAGGAATGTCTGAATGAGGCACTCAGTGCCCTGGTCTGGTTGACACAATGGGGATCAGGCATAGGTTGAACTCAATGACCTTGGAATTCTTTTCCAACCTCACTGATCCGGTAATTCTGTGGTTGAGGGTAAGTGCCCCATAGTTTTTTCCTTTAGGAAAAAGGAGAAGCCGAGTTATCCTTTACGGAAAGCTTTATTCTCCGTAAGCAAAGACTCCCTACAGACAGCACAAGCTTTTTCAGGTTTGATTCCTTGATCACAAATTATGCCCAAGGAAAATTTGACAAAAGGTATTCCAAGGTCATTCATGGTCAACGTGATGTGCAGATGTGGATTTCCAAATTTTGATCCGTGTTGTTCTGCCTACCTTCTCCCAGCTATAAAGTCAATTCTTAATGCCTTTTTTATCCCTTTAAAAACAGCAAATAAGCAACATTTTTGCTGTAAATACATTAACTATAAATATTTATAAATGTAAGTATTAATTATCACTAAATCCACATATTTATAAATGTAAAGGGATTAATCGTGCATTTATATTATTATGTTTATTTTAAATAAACACATTTATTACATAAAAAAACATTTAAATAATATTTATGCATTTATGCATTCTTTCTTATATATATATATATGCAAATATATATATAGTCTTTCTCAGCCTACTCTGTTATCTTTTTGTGTGGTTAACAGGGCAGAAACCTATTTATGTTATTTTACGCTATATCCACAGTCCCTAAACACTAGATCCTAACTCAGTCTCAAAACACTCTGTTTAAATTCCTAACACTGTCCTGATTTACAGCAGCAGAGGATCTCCCTTATTATATCCCTTAATTTAAAAAGCCCTCTAAAAACAAAATAAAAGCAACCAAACCAAACCAAACCAAACCCAACCAAACCAAACCAAAAAATATCCAGCCCAAAATAATAATAAAAAATCAATAAAGCTCCCCCAAAAAAATCAAAATAAAAAACATGGAGAAAAGTTGATATTTCCATGTTAACTGTAAAGAGAAAATTATGGGCTGAATAATACAAGAAAAACAGAAAAATTCAAAGCAAGTTGTCTGGATTTCACACGTCCAGGGGAGCTCAATGATACTTAATCCTTTATCTCTCCAAACCTTTTTAAAACAGGAGCAAAATGCCAAAACCAGTAAAGAGTGAAAGATATCAAATATCATTGGGAATGATGCTAAAATGACCAAGTATGGGGTAAAATATCACAATGTTACCATGGTGTGTCTTACCTTTCAGGCCTCAGAACAAGGGAAAATGGGTTATTAAACTTATTTTTTTCAAAATTTAGGTTCTTAGTCTTGTTTTTCTAGAAGACTTCTGCCTGTCTGATAGTTTCACACCAGTGTGAGGTTCCTGTGATTTCCCATTGCTATTAAGTTTTTTTTTTTTTGTCCAAATCTGTGATTTCGTGTCCCAGTCTGTCTTAAAAAGAAAGAGCTAGATAATAAAAAAGTTATTAAGATTTTCTTCTCTTCTGTAATTACTGACCTTGTCAAAGAAAAGTATTAAAAACCCTTCTCCTTAAATTGTAAACTGAGTTAAAATGCCTGTTTTTACAAGCCTATGTTTTTTAGCAATTGTCTTTTAATTCTTTAGACTGGCTTTTTTTTTTTTACCATTCCTGTACTTTAAAAAGTTACATAAATTAATTGTGAATTACAACAGTCTTAAATTCATCTTTCTGCTATAACAGACACCCAGCTAGTCAGGGAAATTGAAACCAGGGAAATCAGCAGAGATAGTAATGACCGTGGAAGGGCAATTCCCATTCTCCTTTTTACAGAAAAAGTGTCAAAGCTCCTTGTTCTGTGCTTGCAGAGGAGGTTTCTTTTGTGTCTTCTTTCATTTTATACTCAAACACCAGCAGACAAACCCTTGGCTCCAACATTTTGAGAAAAAATGGAAAATATTTGAGGCCCAAAGAAGTCAAGATGGAGATTAATATCGTGGTGTTCTTAAAAACTCATACAAAGCAGATTAAATTTCTTAATGTCCTACTCAGGAACCATCAATATTTGTGAGCTTGGCCTCATAAAAATTTAGGCTTAATTTGAAAATATATCTGATTATATTCTTCTAAGGGCTTCAGTTTCCATCAGACAAAAAATGGATTGTAGTTTTATTTCCCTTAAGCTACAAGTGCATGATGGTTAACTGGATTTCTAAATGTGTTACTGCAGAAATCTGGGGATGTTCTTGAGGACAGAGATATCCTGTCTCAGGAATTCTTTCTGAAATGTGTTTTACCCAGACAAAACTCCTGTTTTCTATCCTCAAATTTGGACTTTTTTGAATTTTGGGACACCCACAAATTCTAAGCTACAGTGACAAGCACATTGAGCAGCATCCAGGTTAGGAAAGCAATGTGACATTAAAATTCCCCACACAGGAATCGCTGTCTGTTGTTCAACAGCCAACCATGAGAATGTTTCATTTCACATTAATGTGTAGAGAGATGATGGGGGTGAGGGGAGAGCTCTCCAAGGCATTTTTTTTCCATGGGGCTGGGAAATGGGATACAGGAATGAAGGTTAAAGCTGAGACTCCCGAGCTGGAGAAGGAGCTGAGGGCCAGCCCAGGGATGACACGCTTAATGTGAGGCATTCTTCTCGGTGGGAAGACTTTGGCACACATTCCAGAGAGGCTCGAGCTGGCATTGGGACTTGGAAATATCACAGCCCCTCGCACTTTGAGAGGGTACTTAAATCGACACATTGGCTCCCTTCCAGGAATATTACAGTGTATTAGTAGAAAGGCAAGGATTTCCTTTCTAAGAAGTCATTGTAATTTTTGTAATTCAAGACGAAGCCAAAAATGGGCACAAAGTTGCAGTGTATAACTGCAGCCCTTTATGACTCAGTTTTTCAAGCTATATCCAAACAGAGGGACAGGCTGCTGTCAGAGCACGCTGGACTTTTTATCCAAGTCTCCCTATTTCTCTTGTCGTAACATCCTGGACTCAAGGAGATGCTTGAAAGCCATTGTCAGCTGAGCCTCCCCTGTAGCTGGCACCTCATCCCTGTTCCTGTCCACCCAGGAGTCACAGAAAGCCTGCAGGTATCCACCCTCTTCCCTGACATCTTCGCCACTGCTAACATCACCTCCCACCACTGGTTTCTGCCAGCATGGGAGGTGAACTCAGGCAGCCCATAAATTTATGCTTCGGTGATTTCCTCTGCTTTATAATTAGACTCCCATTCATTAAATAAATCTAATGCACGTGCTGTCTGCTGGCTCAGGAGTGGCAAAGCAGGTACATGGAAAGCTTGCAGCACTCTCCCTCCTGCTCCCACAGCCAGGCTGTAGGGTCCCAGCAAAGGGAGGCAGCCAGGGATTTGCTCTGAGGGGAGCTGCTCCAACAATTTAGCACAAGGTACCAAACTTGCAGACACGTCACTGGTGTGACGCTTTCACGTGGAAAACCCTTCCATGAACTGCTGGTGGTTTAGGCAGTCATGGTGCAAAAGATGCAGTCATCACTATTTAGCTGCAGGAATTACCTTTCCAAATGGGAGTTACTCCCTGGCACAAAGCCCATTTGGAGAAGAAATGCCAGGATACCGGAGCAAGAAAAGAGCAGGGCATTCTTGTACATACACTGCCCTCTAAATGCATATTTATTTGCAGAAAGGTTTAAACAGTGGCAGGAATATTATCAATAATTGCTATTTCTGAGCGCATCTGTGGGAATCTGACGCTTTAATAGATTCCACCCATATTCGAATAACATCCCCAGTCATTTGAACAGTGTTCAATAATTTCTTGGGCCAAGAAGCAGTTCAGTCACTCTAAACTAAAAAATGTCACAGCACCACTTTCATGGGACCCTATAGACTCCGATGCAAATCCTGCATTCTGAATCTTCACAGCTGCCAGTGGGACTGGGTTTTGAATATTCTTGGTTTAGTAACCTGGTGACACCACGACAGTGCTGTTTCTAAATACCTCCAAACCATCCCTGATAGAGGAATGGCTCACAGGATTAAGAATAATCAGAGAATTATGACAACAGAAAGCCCCTGCCAAACCCCTTGAGGCACTGTACAGTCTAGTTAGAAACAAACTAAAAGACAGTTAAAACCACTTCATAACAAGCTCTTAAATCAAGTTGATAAAAGCAATTAAGTAAACAGCAGGAAGGGAGGAGAGTGATTAAACTGAAGGAAAACATTGGCACAAGAACACATGGATATAACCTAGACAGGAATACATCTAGGCTGGAAATTTGTTAAACATTCTGAATTCAAGGACAGAGATTCTTGCAACAGCTATTCAGCAGAAGTAAAGGGGAAGTGAGACAATAATCTGAGCAGATTTTAAGGTAGAGTTCCATGGATTTTTTACTGGGATTGTACGATGTTTCCTGAGACTGCAGTAGTTCGGGCTTGATGACCCTATGAAATCCCATTCTCTCTCCTGAGGTTCTAAAGAAAGTTAGGGGGAAAAAAAAAAGATGAAAACCAGACGAAAAAGTGCTCCAGAAGACAGGACTGAGAGTTTAAGTGTGTATAAATATCCAAAGGGAGGGCTCAGAGCAGGGCCCAGGCTCTGCTCCGTGGGGCCCAGCAATGGCACCAGAGGAACGGGCAGGAGCTGATCCCAGGAGGTTCCACCTGGACATGAGGCAGAACTTCTTCCCTGGGCAGTGACTGAGCCCTGAACAGGAGAGGGTATGGAGTCTCCTCACTGGGGATATTCAGAACCAGCTGGACACAATCCTGTGCTCTGCTGGAGCAGGGAGGTGGGACCAGCTGATCCTACCTCAGCCATTCTGTGATTCCTGTGGGATGGGGCAGTTTTGCCAGCCAGGCATAAATGCTCCTGGAAGAACTGCTTGGAAACGAGACCCAGTGCTGGCTCTGAACCCACTGTTACCACTGTGTTGTGTCCCAGCTTGTTGGAAACTCTTCATCTGAAGCCCTTCTGAATTCCATCCTTGGGAAACTCAGAGGGGCAGCCCTGCCTGTCAGGCATCACCTTGGTCTTTACTCAGCTCTAATGCAGGAAATCCTCCTATTTTGATTTAATGGCTGCTCTGTGCATCTCACTTCCCTCCCACATCACTCTACAGAGCTCTTCTCTTCAGCTCCTTCATCTGAGCCATTTTCTCTGTTGAAGGTCTCCTGTAAGAGACTCATTTATTGATATTGCTTAGTCTGCTAATTGCCCAGGAGGATCATCCATCTTCTCCTGCTGGGGTGTTCAATTAGCCTGAATCTTAAGATTACGTTTTCCCCCACTTTCTCCCATCCTCCTTTTTCCGTCTGTGCCCTCCCTCTTCTCCTCCCCTCTGCCCTGTGTCATCTTTCAGGAAGCAATATATTGTGCCCTCCATTTACATCTCTGGCTTCAGGCCCGTTTAGAAACTGAAATCCCCATTAGAAACAGAAACACAAATGATTAAACAAACCTTAAAATAGGACTAGGGTGTAGGAAAGTAATTAAATACTCCATAAACGCCGCAAAGCTGTAATGAAACTGCCATCCCATCGAGTTAGTGGCTTGTGGAAGGTGCTGCCCAGGGACGAGTTCAATCCTGGCATTTGGCCACAGGCAGGAATTCCTGCTGGCTTGTTTGTCTGAAGCTGGAGGAACTCTTTGGCCACTGTCACTGTGGGCACGTGTGGGGCTCAGATCTCTTCATTACCCTGATTTCCTGCCACAGAACAGCCAAAGTTCTTCTGGAGCTGTAGAGATTCGCTTATCCACAGGAGGGCTGTTGAGGGGGGAGCTACATTGTGTTGCTCTATACAAATTGCCTTTTAAAGAAGAGGCTTTAAATGCCTCAAAACAATAAAATCACTGTTTGACATTCTAAGCAAAAGGCAGACATCTCGATAAAATATTCTGGAGATTTAGTCCTAATTTTCCTTTTCTATTTTTAATTTTGTGGTTCGTGTTGTTGTCTGAGGTACTGGACCCTATCTTGGACTGCATGCTTTTCAAGGATCAAGTGATTTTTAAAAATATTGAACAGTTAATTGATCTTAAGGCCTACACCTCATAACAGCATCAAATCATGGTTTGCTCTGGCAGTTTTAATCCTTTTCCTACTGCAGCTGATGGAGACCCCAAACCTGCTCTCAGCCTCCTCCAGTAGCACCAGAATTGTGCAACTCTGACTGCATCAGGGCAAAACTTGAATCTACAAAAACTGAAAAGAGAAAAATTAATTGAAATCAGATGTTTTATACTAAAAGGAGGGCAAAATTAGTTTGTTTTACAATTTCTGATGCTTCTCTATTCTTCTTATTTTTCCTCCTAATATTATATGCTTAAATTAACATTTTTACTAATTTCTATTTAAACCAGAGTAAAAAATGGTTGATTTTCCTTCTTCTTTTAGTCTTTTTTGTCTCCCCTAATGAAGACCTTTGAAGCAGAGTGCAAGTGGAAAAGTGTAAAACAGACAGAAAAAAAAGAAAAAAGTATCAGAAACTCAATTATTAAAGCAGTTTTTTCAATAGTCACAAAGAAAATAACAGGATTGACTTCCTAATTAAACGATATTTCATTGAGAGTTTGTTTGTAAGGAAATTACACCAATAACTGGGAAACAAGTGTTTATCCAAAGTGTATCTCTGGAGGACCTTGGATATCTCTGGACAGCACAGCTAAAGTATCCTCGTGTGAGTAAAGATAAATCATTGCCTCAGGGCTCGCAAGGATTTGTACCTTTGCAAGAGTGAAATGGACACATGAAGTCAGTGAGGTCAGACATTATGTTTTGAGGTGTTTTTCACAAACTACAGGAATAAATGTTAATAGAGGTGACATTCTCTGAGTAATTAACAGAGTCTGGGAGATAGTTTCTAACATTAATTGCAGTCAATCAATTAAAAGAATTTCAATTTCTTTTTCCTTTTATCTATCGCTTCTTGGTGTATTTTTAATTTCTTGCGACTTCCAATTGCTTTTTAAGGACCTTAAAAGGGGCTCATTTTTGGCTTGAAAATTGAATAGTTTCTTTATATAAGTCTCTTCTGTTGCCTTATTTTGTATTCCTAACTCATTTGGCCAGCTCTAACTCACCCTGACTTCGGAGGTCATCTGGGGAATGGCTGCCAAGCCACGTCACATCACCTAGAATGTGGCATGCAACCAAATTCTTCTCATGTTTGTCCTCTCCCACAAACATCTTTTTTCTTTCTGGCATAGCTGCAAGATGCTGCTTTTATGCCAGCAAAGATTCCCTGTGCTAAAATGGGGTTTGTTCAGATTTTTACAGTGCCAGTAGCATCAAATGGCCTGAGCCATTCCCAGAATCTTTCTTTAGTTTATTTGTTTTTATTTTTGAAGGCTTCTTAATTTTCCTCCCAGTTTTTCAGGTGGATTTTTGTGTCTGCAGCTGTTTAGAACAGTATTTTTGCAGGTAAAAAATGAACCTCCTGATCCTTAGATCCCACTTTTTTCAGGAGACTGAGTTCTAGTTTTATTTATCTACGCCCTGGTTAGTTTTTCATCCCCAAAAGATTTCTTATTTTTAATTGTGTACAACGATACTAAAAATACAAGAGTCCTTACTTTTACACCTATCTTGGGTTTTTTATTAGAAATTGTTGCTGAATATCAGCCACATCCCCTATCAATAGGTGTTTTGATGGTTTGGCATAACAATGACTTTTCTTTTGCTACCTGTCTGAAATACAGCCCATAAAATGGTGTACTGAATTTCTGTTGAGGAAGCAATTTCCTGAATCACAACTTTCCCTTGCAATAAAAATATATTAGTGCTCCTTCTATTGCGGGATGATTTAACCTGCTCTTAAAATCCTCTGATGACAGATATATAATCAGGCAAGAGGATTTTACCTGATATTTTCGTACAAGTTTTCATGGTGGTTTTGAGAGATTAAATTAAATCTATGAAATGACAGACGTTCCTGAACAAATAAAATCTACCCTTTCTAAAACTAGGTGATCAATCTTCAAGCATCATTGGATTTTGGTTAACAGACATTAGATTATACATATTAATTAAACTAATTAATTATATGCTAGAGGAGACCAAAGATGTGTCTGGCCCAGTATACAGGGAAAGAATTAAGAATGTGAATGTGTACAGTAATCTGTATTCTGAGCTATTTTCCAATCATAAACAAAAGCTCCCACATCTGGAGCTCGTACCTCTTCAATGGTATTTAATATCTGCCTGGTCTCCAGGAATTTCTCTTGCAGCTCCTTAAGTGTGTTTATATATTTAGTGTACATTATCTTCTGGGATAATGAAATGAAAAAGAATTTCCTATTTTTCATTTGAATGCTGCCTCTGGTATTTGTGAGTTCATGTTCTGCAAGAAATAATGAATGATCATTCCTCAGCCACTTCATTCACATCATTTGCTACTTTTCAGGCCTCCATCATAGCTCTCTTCAGATATCCAAGCTGATGAGTTGTAGTCTGTTCAGTCTTACCACATGTGGAAAACTTTTTTCCTGACCACCCTTGCCAGTCTTTTCCAGACCTGTCCAAGTCGTTGTGGCCTCAGGAGTCTATCAGATACATACACTGTGGCATAAATAAAGATTTCTCCTTTCTTCTCAGTGCTCTCTTATGTTGTCAAAACTCAGTGTCCCCCAGGAATCACACCTGGAGCAGGGAATACCAGTCACACCAGGTACCTCATGAGGTTCTCCAAGACCAAGATGGTGCTGCACTTGGCCAGGGTAGAGTCCAGAAGAGGCCCTGAAGTTGATAAGGGCTGAGAAATTTGGGGGTGCCCCCCATTTTTCATGAGCATGAAACGGTTATTTTTACCCAGGTGGAACTAAAAGCAAAAAAAAAAGGATGAAATGAGTGATCAATTTGTATCTCCTTCCCGGGTATTCAGTGGCATGGCAGGAAGACAAGGAAAAGAAAATTAGAGTCCTGACATTTGCTTGAACTGATCCTGCCACGTGGCTCTTGCACACTGAGAGACTTTGTGTGTAGGAACAACATGATCCAAGTTTCCAGAAGTGCTAAGAAATAAGCACCAAAAAGCAGTGTAATTTTCACTCACAGAATTATTGCCTTTGTGCAGTTCAAGAGGCTGCTGGGAGTAGAAGGATGGTTTTTTGTTTCGCTCTTTTGCCCGTGGCAAAACATTCCTCTATTAATTCATTGCTGTTTATAAAGTGGTTTGACTTCCTTGGATGAAAGGCATGACATAAGTGCTTGGTATTAGACGATTATTATTTATTTTTATTCCTTACTATTTTGTAGGCCAAGGACCTATTACAGGCCTCATAAAGTTTAGCACTTCAGCCTTTGTACTTTGAATTAAAAAAAAAAAAGGAAAAGCAGCTCAATCTCTGTAAGATTACAGAGCTGTCTACTATGTATTCCTCAGATAATTTATATTTAAAGGAAAAATAGAAACAGAAACCAAGGTGATCTCTCAATCGTTTAATTGTGGGGAAACCCAATGGTTAATGAGGAAAAAATCAAATGGGGAAAAAAAATCGAATATGTTTTAAGAAAGAGGTCACTCCTTGTCAGATTTTTCACTGCTCTGAATTGATGCAATCCCACTGATTTTGTTTGGGTAGTCCATGGTTAACATTTTCACATCCAAACTCTAAGTTAATAAAACTTTCCATTGTACTTCCAATAAATCTTTATTTGGGGGCTTGAAGGCCTGTTGTGTATGTAACACAGACAGGCACGCAGAACGTGGTGATGTGCAGGAATAAAGTTATGGGAACACATTAAAAAAGTCGAGGCCAGCATCTTGGTTCTTGCAAATGAACTTTTCTTTTTGGAAGTCAGTGAGGTTATGGTGACTTAGGTCAAGTGAGTTTGTAAAGCTGTCAGTGTTAGAAAGTTAATTTATGCACCAAGTTCATACCAAAATGAAAAATTAAAGAACCAGAGAAGTGATTAAAGGACATAATGGTTTCAGACTTCATATGCATCATTGTCATCTTCAACTAGCAAAATTGTTGTCATCCAGTCACCCTTTTTTAGCTGATGAAAGCATTTTTTCCCTGTCAGAGATGCTCCAGACCCTAAGCCATCTCCACTGGACCCCCTGGAATATATTCATTTTGTTACTGACTGGAATTTTTTGCATCCAACTAGAGAAACTAATTTTCTCTTCAGGCAGAAAGTGCTTTCCTTTTTGGACATCAGTGGCATTTTTTTCCTTTGGCTTCTAAATCAAAATCCAGCCTCTGAACTTTGGAGAGAAGAGTTATTAGAATAAGACACAAAATGCAGCACACAGCACTGTTAATCCTATTTGTTTGGCGATGCCTAAATTTATTTTGCATCCTGCAGGGAAGACTACAGTCAGCCTTGTTGGAGGAAGCTGCAAGGGAATGCTATGCTTAGAAACTTTTATTCCCATGCAAGCTTTCTGGGTAAGGGGGGTAGCTCTTCTGAATTGCCAAAATCAAGTACAGGGCAAATAGCTCACAAAAACCAGCTTTGGCTGCACTCTCCCCCTGTTGTTTGGGGGTTTTTTTGACTGACCAAAGAAAGAAAACATTTATTTCAAACTTTAAAAAATCAACTTCTACATCACTGTGCCTAGGGAACAAGGAAAAAGTTTGCAAGCTGCTCTAGACCGTCCCAAATTCAGCAGAGTTTTGGTGCTACTAAACTTTCATTTTAAACATGCATTTGGTGAATATGTATAAGTGTAATGTTTCATTCACTGAATAAACACTCTGTCCCTCAAATTCTGTGTGTGGTTCCTAAATCTTGCAAACCCAAGGAGGTCTTACTGAGACCATCCCCACGTCTTCCACTGAGCTGAGTGGAAAAGTCTTTTGTTATGTCTCCAAGGCAAATTCTCAATCTTAACAGCATTTCTTGCTGCTAAACAGGCCAATTTTTATAATTCCTAGGCAAGTTTTTTTTCCAGTTTGGTTGCGAATACAGACCAACCCTCTGAGAACTATAGGCAGTCTCAGTTGCATATTTCCAATATGTAAAAATTTTTCAGGCATTGTATAGTATTCTGGCCAAAGTTTTCTTTTCACACAATGAATGGGTTATGCTTAAACTGCATGTAGAGGTTTTCCAAGGAGAGTTAATCCTAAACAGGTTTTCCCTAGGAAGAAGTGAAAACATGAAAACAAGAGTTTGTGGCAAAAGAGTTTTAATCTTCCAATGCAGTCAGGACCTCTTTGTTTTTCAGTAAGTCAGTAGTAAATGCAGAATAATGCTTTGTAGCATCTGTGCTGAGTTACTGCACACATAGACCTGACCCACCGTTTTCACATGAACCCACACGTTTTCCTACTGTTTTAATTCAGGCGTAGTGCCCCTGAAGTTAATCCAATGCTTTTCCTAGCCTATAGAGGATGATCAAAGGTAAAACTTCTGGAAGTTAAAGAATCCATCCCATTTTACAGGCTTGTCAGAATACTTTAATTCTTTAATCTCATAAAGTACAGTTATGGTTTCTTGGTTATATTTACAAGGAAAAATCTGGGCATGCTATATTCAAATTAGGTATAGAAATCTTAGACAAGAAAAAAATATGAAAAGAAAACATTGCACAGAGTCAGTGGGAATGTTTGAATATTTGAATGTTTGAATGTTTGTGTGAGAGGAGCTATTAATTTTTCTGGCATGCCCCATGATGTAATGAAGAGAACATCTCACAACCTGCCTTTAAAGGCAGATGTCTGCTGATTTTATGGGTTTTTATCAGTGCATTTTGTGCCTTATTCCCAGTCAGACTCATTCAGTTTCCTGTAGATGTGACTCTAACACCTCTCCTTTTACCTTTCTTCACAAATTGTTTATCAAATTTGACTGACAGTCATCCTTAACTCCTCTCCCAGACTTTACTGCCTTTTGGTTGAAGGAAAACGTTGCTACTTTCAAGCACCTTCCAATTTATGCCAATCAGCATCACTGCATTGTTTCCTTGTGGCAGCCTTTATTTCTTGAGTGAAGTTTTCTCCTCTATTACGCACGAAACAACAGGACTGGGGTGGGTTAGCTCATAATTTGAACTCCTATCTAGTGGTTAATGCAAATAATCAGGACATCAATAACAGCACTGGTGAAAGCTGGTAAAATGCTCCAAATTATCTAAATTTTGACTGATTTTTCAAGGGCAGAAAAATCAATGGGAGTAACTATTTTTAAACAATCGCACATTTGCCTGGTATTTCATATTTCATGTTTGAAAATGAAGAAAAGCCTGGAAAATTATCGCAAATCTCCACCATTTCTTTAAGCTACTACAGATATTTTATTGTCTGATAACACATGTTAACACTTGAAAAACAGAATTTCTGTGGCCTCAACACAATTTCCCTAACTTGCCATATCCGGTTTCACTTCTCACCATCTCTTCTCTTCCATGCTTAGGATCTTTCTTCAGGGTTGAGAATGGGAGCACTCAACCTTTACTGGGCGTGTGAAAAATGGAGGTTTTGTTATAATCCAATTTGCAGGGTAGGATGAAAGGATTAAGGAAGGAAAAAGAAGTGCCAAAACACAACAGGAGCTACCTGTGACAACTGTGAACTCAGACATCAACGTTTTACATGGAAAATCCAGAATCTTTGCTTACTCTGTGTTCTGTTCAGGAGTAGCCAACATTCATGCCTGGCACTTATGTTATTAAACACAAATGTGGCCATCTCAGCACCAGTAATTCTATGGATCACTGTTTACATGGCCACAGAATCCTCTATTCCTGTTATACTCCTGTCTCAGTTTCCCCCCTCTGTGCTATCAAAGATGTTTTCTCACACTGTTGCTCAAATTTTGAGCTGGAAAAGAAGTAACCCAGAGTGATGGGTAGTCCTTAAGAGGAACCTCAACAGGTTGGGAAGATAGGCAGACAAGAATTGTCTGAAATTTGGTAAAGGCAAATGCAGTGTCCTGCATTTATTTGGAGAACTAATTCAATGCACCAGCACAGGCTGGGGGTGACCTGCTGGGAAGCTGCTCTGCGGAGAAGGACCGGGGGGTCCTGGTGGACAACAGGGTGTCCATGAGGCAGCAGCACCTTGGGGGCCAAGAAGGTCAGTGGAACCCTGGGGTGCATCAGGAAGAGCAGTGCCAGCAGGTCAGGGAGTGATCCTGCCCCTCTGCCCATCCCTGTGGGGCACATCTGGAGAGCTGTGTCCAGCTCTGGGCTCCTCAGCACAGGAGGGACAGGGAGCTCCTGGAGCGGGGCCAGCAGAGGCTGCAGAGATGATTTAGGGCCTGGAGCATCTCTGCCAGGGAAAGGCTGAGGGAGCTGGGGCTGTCCAGCCTGGAGAGGAGCCCCAGCTGAGAGGGGCCCTCATCCCTGGGTGTCCCTGTGAGCAGGGAGGGCTCCGAGCAGGGCCCAGGCTCTGCTCCGGGGGGCCCAGCAATGGCACCAGAGGAACGGGCAGGGACTGATCCCAGGAGGTTCCACCTGGACATGAGGCAGAACTTCTTCCCTGGGCAGGGACAGAGCCCTGAACAGAGACCAGAGAGGGTGTGGAGTCTCCTCACTGGGGATATTCCAGAACCATCTGGACACAATCCTGTGCTCTGGGATGGCCCTGCTGGAGCAGGGAGGTGGGACCAGCTGACCCACTGTAGTGCCTTCCAACTTCAACCAGTTGGTGATTCTGTATGAAAGTAGTGGATAGAAGCAGTTCTATTGTCTGTGCTTCTGGCAGGATCCTGTCACCTACAGAATAAACTCCACAAGCACCTGGAACTCCAGGTTCTGTTCTTGTCTCTCTGGATTGACAAGCTACCACTGCGCTACATGCACTGTTCTCCTAAGCACTGAGTCTGAGGACTGCCTTCAGTTCTGTCTTGCACTTGGCTGAACACGTAGTCGGAACACATTAAATGTTAATCGTTAACAACCAGCACAAAAGCCAAACACTGTTTGCAGAAATCTTCACTCAGCTTAAGGGTAATGAATTTCCACTTAAGGGTGTAGTTGCGGCTTGTGTTAAAGTGGAAATTTACTATAGAAAAGCATGAGGAAGATGAAAGTCATCTTGTAAACAACCTTGTTAATGATTCATAGGTCGGCTTTTGCTAGATAGTTTTATGAAATAGTTGTTTGAAACAGTAACATAGCTGGCATCACACAGAGCAGCAGACCACATGAAACCTCACCTCCAGTCTGTTAAGACAGTGAGTCATAGAAGTTTGTGCAATGAGAGGGCTTCTTCTGAAATTTCTAGGCATCTGCCTCCCCGCCTCATTACAGCTTCTGGAAATTGCTTAAAGAAGCAATGACATAAAGCTACAGCAGTATTTTGAAGTGACAGAAATTTTGCCTGACAAAGGGAAGACACTTAGTGAAATTTATTGGCAAATTAAAAAGGAAAATTTGCGTCCCACTGTGGAACACTATATATTATTAGACACTCAGAGAAGACCATTAAGTAACATTTTAGCAGTAGCGAAAAAAAATCATGTGAGAGAGTCTGTACAAAGCAAAGGAAGTGGTTTCTTCATTGCTTGTGGGCTTCTCTACATTGTAAAACTTGTTCTTATGGAACTTAGAAAATTTGTAAGTCCACAGTTTGGAAATTGTTCTTGCCTGGCTGATCAGAGTGCCCAACAAACCCTGCAGAACGAGTCTCCTGGGATTAGGACTCTGCCAACACTGAGCATGGAAAGACCAGAGGCCCTGTCACATCAGCACACATGGCTATAACAATAAAACTGTCCAGAAATGTTGCCAGACCCTTTGCTGGCAGTCTGACTAAAGAAGATGCAGCATTTCTCAAAAGGATAAGTATACCCATGGCTTTTCAAATCTAGACAAACCCCCTCAAATTTCCTGTTCCTTTACATGACATCCAAATTTGACGGGGTTAGTTTCCTAGCTATGTTTTGTTTCATGAGGTTTTTCAGCTCTCTTGGTTTAGGTTATACATTACTTCACATCACTGTCTTACTGGCATCCAGTCAATCCTAGCTATTTAGGCAGCCCTTGTGATTAAAGGAACAGCACATCCAGGAATGTATTCATTCATCCCAGGAAAATGGGAAAGTTGCCTCTTCAGATAGCCTCCCAATCAGATGCAGGAAAAGTCTTGGCAAATAGTCTGCCCTACATGCCTTACCCATACATGTGGAGTTTTGTGAGATGAATGCAGTCCTGAATATGATTCTACTGATTATTTTAACAAGCTCATGGCAAGTGGAATATTGGACTCTTTTTATTTGACATCTTTCAGAGACATTGTTTTGTCAGATCAAAACATTACTGAGATTCTGAAATAAATTTTGGATCATGGAATTATTTTTAGGGATGGAAATTCAATTTTCTTGCCAGGAGGCATAACAGATTAGGCAGAAGATAGGTCTTGGTGACCATGAAGGTCTAGGTGACTTGGTGAAGGTAAAAGATGTAAACCACAAAAACGTGAAACAGAAACAAGCATTAAGGTACCTTCTCCTAAGTTATGTTGTCTTCCTCTAAATCCTGGTTTCTCTTCCACAGTCTTTGTCTTTCCTAAGAATTCTTTTTCTTCTCCTAACAATTAAAGAAACTCCTTCCTTCCTTCCTTCCTTCCTTCCTTCCTTCCTTCCTTCCTTCCTTCCTTCATTCCTTTCTTCCTTCTCTCTATCCTTC
>VYZR01066229.1:168197-195610 GCA_013400675.1 Oxylabes madagascariensis
TCCTTCCTTCCTTCCTTCCTTCCTTCCTTCCTTCTTTCCGTCCTTGCTTCCTTCCTTCCATCCTTGCTTCCTTCCTTCCTTCCTTCCTTCTAGAGCAATTGGCAGATGATTAAAAACATGAATTGTTGCATTTTTCCAGCTTCCAGCTGTCTCATCATTTTATGTAGGGGTTGATTCTGATTTCACACAGGTATTGGACCAATGTAATTGCACTGTTGTTAGTTAATGCAGTTTTTTTGTGGAGGGAAAACCAGATGGTGGTTCCAAACCTTGTGTTTGGAATTGGTGTGGTCTTTTCTTCTACTTTGGCAGTAGTTCCACATCAACACAATTTTACTGAATTCTATTGAGCTACACTGTATTGAGACTCAATGTCAGAGTGGAAAACCAGTAATTAATGAAGAAGCTCATTAGGAAAAAATATCTTTCAGGTTTACAGAACTGCAGTGTTGAAGACAGAAAATTTTCAGGTAATAGTCCTTCAAAGGACAGTGATCAGAATCCATTAAATTCTTCAAAGACAGGTAGATTTAATGACCATAGAAGATATTCTAGAATTTTAAGGCAGATGTGTGTATGCTTCAGAGACCCCCAAGAAGTATAAAAATGATTTTTCTGATATGTCTTTAATGAGAAGTGATGAATACTAAAAAATACAATTTGAAGTTCTTGTGGAGAAGAAATTGTGATACAGCTGTACAAATAAGGGGTCGGTAATCTGCTGAGCCCAGTTACATTTAATTGAAGATTCTTAAATAGACATCAGTGAGGGTCAAAGAGTCAAGACCAAAGCAGTTGCATGAGAGTAGATCACATTTTTCAAGGGAAACAGAAAGGGAAAGGAAATTTCTACTGGAAAGGGAACATGAAACCAATGATAATCATAATAATAATAAAAAAATCAAATATGTTTTAATCCAAACTTGGGTAAGGGGGAGACAAATTTATCATTAGTAATCTAATTATAAACTAAAATTAAGAACCATATGTGGTGGAATTGGAAGTCCTGATAAAGACTGCAAAAACATAGTAATTTAGCACTAATGATCATCTTTTGTCTTTTCAGAGTAAAAATGCAAGGAAAGAGAAGGAATTAGGGCTGGTTGGAGTTACAAAACCGAAAGTGAACAGACTGAAAATAAAATTCTCTTTTCTGCCACTCCTCACATTATCTAAGGACCTGGTCAATCAGATACATGCAGCCATGAATATGAGACACTGCTGTGTGTGAGCATATTTAAGTCATCAATGAAATTGCCTCGAGAACTAAAATCCATATTGAAGATGAATACAAGGCTGTACCTCTGGGTCACAGCTTCACAAAGATTTATGTCTGATTTAACTTTATGTACATGGGTAATCCCATTGATCTCTTTGAGACTGCCTACACATGTAAAATCAAGCAGAGTTTTAAATCTTGACTGAATTATATCTTTACATTATTATCTTCTCAATGTCTGCACCAACCTGCAAAAGCAGCCTGATCCACATCAGGGTAAGTCCTAATTAATCTGACAACCATTGGAGTAAGGCCTGTGTTTCTGTAAGGTTCTTGGCTTGGTTTTGAGATTGGAATTAGTGAAAATAAAACTGGATTCTGCATCAACCTAAACCATGCCAGATTGGTTTCCTACCAAAACCAGAAGTTGAAATTCTGGCAACTGCCTGAAGTGTTTGTAGAATTAATTGACTCTTTTATATCAAAGCCATTAGTCATTCTAAATTCTAGGCACTGGATTAAATCTGAATTATTCTCATGTCAGCCATCATATTGATCTCACAATGACAGTTTTTAGTTAAAGTGTGCAGTGTCCATCAGCTCTGCTGTTACAGTGACAAGCAAACCTTGCAGGGACTGAAGATGTTTTTATTAGACCAAGTGAAAAAGCTGCAGAAAAGGAAAGTTTAGAACTCACTAGTTGTCATTGCAAAGGACTTTCGTTCTACCCAAGCAATTTTTACTCTAGTGTTCTTTCTCCAAAATTTTGTTGTTGTTTTGTTTTGTTTTGTTTTTTGTTTGGTTGGTTGGTTGGTTGGTTGTTTTTTTTGTTGTTTTTTTGTTTTTGTTTTTTTGTGGTTTTATCCTAGAAAAGGCTAAACATACCATGCCTTGTATTCAAAAGATTTTGTCCAATGAACTTTCTCAAACAAATAGAAAATTAAAAAACCCTGAACAAACCACAGAAAAATATTACTTAATGGCACCATTGATTCTCTCACATTCATAAATTGCATATAAAATGTTATTATATAGTACTTGAAGGTAAAATATTCTTATCCAGTTAGACACAAAGGGTTTAAAACAAAAAAAGCTCTTTATATGGGCAGTAAGCAAACTAATAGATAACAGACAATAAGAGTACACTGGTTCGAAATTCTGTGATCTTGTGTCACCTGACTAACACCAATGCATTCCACCATTCCACGTTCTGCAGTGCAGTAAATCAGTGCAGAACTTGCCCCACACTCTTCAAAAATGCAGTGAATTGCTGGCAGGGCCAAATCCTCCTGGAAAAAAAAAATCTCTGAAAGTGAGCAGAGGAAAAATGCATCCAATGAACACACTAAGTGCAGTGTTGTAAATGTCCTTTAATCAAAGTCACCTACCTCAATATTTTATTTTTCACAGGAGTAATACAAAACCACATTACATAGGAGGGAGATTTGGCCTGTACTGCCAAAAAACCCGGCCTCAGACTGGTGCCCCAGCCGTGGCTCATGGGCCAAGTGCCATTATCTGGTTCTTTGTCTATGAGCTTGAACTTTCTTCCTCCCGGGAAAAGAGTGGCTGCATCCCTACTGAATGCAGTTTTAGGGCTATGAGCTTCCCTGAACCACCCCAAGGATAGCAGGCCTGGGCCAGAAGTGTGCCAGGGACTTGCATGAAACACACACTGTGGAGGTCTGTAAGTTAGTGCTTGATTCTCTTTCCTTATACAAATGTATAAATATTGTAATAAATATGGTAAATCAGGGTGCATGTGATTTTGGCACATAAAATGACATAACCCCAAATGCAGCTTTTAAAAATGTGTCCTCCAGACTCAGACACCTCACCATTTAGTTCAACACAGGACTTTTTCTCAATGGAAGACCAGCTGATGTCTGAAGGTGATGGTCAGAGTGTTCTGTTAAACACTGTGTTCACACAGAAGAGCTGATGAATGATTAGAAGAAATGAAAGTGCTTTCTAATGAGAAACAACTGGGCTAAAAACAAACATGTCAAAGGCAGATTAAACTGTGTACTCCGTTTCAAGGCTCCTGCTCTGGCACAGCCATAGTGCTTTAAAAAGAGCAGTGGAAGATTTTCGCTGCCAATGCCTTTCCATCAAAGTGAGGTCACACACAGTCCAGAGAACAGGTTTTGCAGGGAATGTCACAGAGCTGCTCTGGAGTGGCAGAGCAGCCAGGTGGAGCTTTGAGGTGCACTGATGAGGCCGCACCTCAAATCCTGTGTCCAGTTCTGGGCCCGTCACTGCAAGATGGACATTGAGGGGCTGGAGCGTGTCCAGGGAAGGGAACGGAGCTGGGGAAGGGGCTGGAGCACCAGGAGGGGCTGAGGGAGCTGGGGGGGCTCAGCCTGAAGAAAAGGAGGCTCGGGGGGACCTTCTGGCTCTGCACAACTCCTGACAGGAGGGGAGGGCTGGGGGGGTTGGGCTCTGCTCCCAGGGAACAAGGGACAGGATGAGAGGAAACAGCCTCAAGCCACACCAGGGGAGTTCAGGTTGGACGTCAGGAGGAATTTCTTCATGGAAAGGGCTGTCAGGCATTGGAAGGGGCTGCCCAGAGAGGTGGCAAATCCCCATCCCTGGAGGTATCCAAGGAACTGCCAAACATGGCACTCAGTGCTCTGCTCTGGTTTACAAGGTGGGGATCAGTCACAGGTTGGACTTGATGATCTTGGAGGTATTTTCCAGCCTTAATAATCCTGTGATTTGATGATTCTGTAAAGCTGCCAGCTGTGAGGGTGTTAATGCACAAGGTGGGACATGAGGCAATTTCTCCCAGCAAAACCCACTGCCAGCTCAGACAGGATGACCCATTCTGAAAGAAGTGCAGTTCCAACACCCGATCAATCCTGTTCAGAGGTGTTTACTGAAGAGGTGAACTGCAGCCTGGAAAAGAGGCAAGCTTTGCCTCTGCTAAAGAATTGCAGCCTCAAGGCAAGGCTGGTTCCACATGAGGACTGGCACTCACAATCAGCTGAAGTTGCATCTCCTACCTGAGGTACCAACTTTGACACCCCTTTAAACATCCCCACTGATTCCTGTTCAGAAGCTGCCTTGGAAGGACTCTCTCTCTTTAGGTGATCTGCAGGAGATGCAAGATTTCACCTCCTGTCCAGCTTCATCTCACCAAAAACATCAGAGCAGATGGAAGTGATGGAAGAAATAATTATTTTGCATTTCATGTAGTAAAAGTCCAGCTATGACTAATTTGACAGCAACTTTTAGAAACCGACCAAAACCACCATGACTGATTTTGCAGGGGAGATTTTAATTCGTAGAAAGCTCAGCTATGGAGATTTGTGCATCATTTGTTTCTTAAAGGATCCAGTTGGAGAATTATGAATTTGAAATGGGAGTGGTGACACTTGAGGGAAAAGGATGGGAACTGTTACAAGGAAACTCTTGAGCTGTGTCCACGCAAGGAAAGGAACTGACTACCTTGAAAGAGAAAGGACAGGAGGAGGAAAAGAATGGATATTCTTGCTATTCCCATTGCCTGTACACATGGATTTCACTGAAGGAAAAAAAGACCTGCAGGAATTTGTATTTGTAAGGCCTAGTGAAACACAGCTCTGACACCAAGTATGTGGGAAAAGGGAAATTTGCCATGTGAAAGAGGAAGTCTTTAATTCTTGCCAAGGGGGAGGGGAACAAGAAATCTCGGGAGTTCTGAGTCCACAAGGGTTAGTTTGTAACTACTTTATGCTCTGTCAGGTTATCAGAACTGGAGTGTGTTTCCCAAGCAGAGAAAGGAGACAGCAAATTGGTGTTTGTGAGAAATCAATTACTTTTATTTCATGATACAACTCCAAGCAAATTAATTTTTTGTGTGTAAGTATTTAGTGTTACTGGGATGAAACAGTTAATTAAGTTAATTATATTTATTAAGAAAATTTCAGCTTCCTAGGTTTGTCATGGATTTCCATATGCCATCTGTGGGTGATCAAATAAGAAGTCACTTAATTACTTTGAGAGGGTATTAAAAGGCAGCTCCTTGGAGTTGTTCCCCAAAGTAACTTTGCAAACCATGATCTTTGTTTTGTTTCTGCCATGAGGGTAAATGAAATAACCTTGATTTTTCAGTCAAATTCCCTAACAGCTATTGTCTTGCCTTGCATGAACCTGCCTGGACTCTTATTCACATAGTAACATTAGGAATATAAATCACTCATTTACCTTCAGGAAAGGAGGACGGGGCAGCCTGTGCTGCCTGCGCGATGTGAAGGACTTGAGCCAGCCTGAAATCAGCGAGGCAGGGGTAGGCTTTTGTTTCATGTCTCACGCACAGGAGCGAGGGAGGTCGGATTCTTCCCCCTCCCAGCCTGCCAAGCAGCCAAGAGCTGGATCCCCACGGGAGGGCTGGGTTGAGACATCACGCTGTTAACAGAGGCTTCAAGGCAGCCCATCTGCTGCCACTGTCACGCTGCTGCTGTGACACAGCAGAGCTGCCGGGGAGGACACCTCACTCCTGGGCTCTTTATGGAGTCCTTGGGAAGCAGAAGTGTGGTCCATTCAGACGGGCTGGGGTAGACTGTGGGAATGGGAAACCTGATGGATTTGGGGGCAGGGAGAATGTGAAGCTGCTTGGATTTTCTGGGAAAGTGTGCATGAAATCAATGGGCTGTTGTTGGGGGGGGAGGGAGGAAGAATTTGTAATTCATGTATTTGTTCTCTGATAGGGAAATGTAATACTGGTGGATTTGCTTTGGAGAGGGAAAAAAAAGTACTATTTGAGAAGGTTACTTGCCTGACCAGAAAAATGATTGAGGGAACCCCGTTTTAAAAGAGCTGGATGCCTAAGCCTGAATTAATAAAGTAGGAATTGCTGTTGAAATAATGCAAGGAATTTCTGAAGGAAAGACAGAGGGGACTTGGCAAAACAAGAAGGTAGGAAAAATTATCAATTTAATGATCAAGTTCAAAACAGATCAGAGATACTTCTGCTAATTTTCTCCTCCTCTCTCTCTTTAAAAAAAACCTTTTCCTAAGGAAAAATGTTTAGGTGGAAATTTAATTACAACTCTGTCAGTTCCTTGGTTTGGAAGGATGGAGATGAGGACTGGGTTTTGTTTATTTTGAAAAATAAAATACATTGGATATGAAAATTGACAAACAAGTTATTGCTTCACTTTTCAGATGCATGAACACAGAAAACATCCAGGTTGAGATCTCATAAATTTTCACAGTGTTTTCCACAGCTTGCCTTTGATGTCTGAGGGTTCTCAATAGCTCTGAATGAAGAGGGGGGAAATGATAAAAATGTTCAATTTATTTAAAGTCTAAGACATAAAATCAATCTTTGGCTAGCTCAAATTCTATCCTGCCTATTCTTCTGCAGTATCATCACTGATATCTAAATTATAGTGACATCTTTGCTGCTAAAGTAAATGATACAATGTGTTTGCTGTTTCTGCAGAGTGAATTAGTAGGGGATTTCTGTGATGCCAGCTGCAATTAAGCATGAAATTTTGGTTTTCCTTTTACCCCTTTTGTCAGTGTTCATAAAAGTTTTACCCAAACTCTCTCTGGCCAATAGAAAACTTTTCCTTGATTTCCTCTCACACCCGCACCCTCTAAATGTTTATTTTATAGAAAGAATTATAATTTATTTTTTGTTGCCTCAATTCCTCTTTTGGATGGGAGCCTGTCATCTTTTGAACTTTCAAATTAAAAATTATAATTTATTTCTAGAAAGCCTGAACAAAGCCGGTTTTTCGTAGGAAGATGTGTGATAGTTCTTAGAGAGCAGAGACTCCTTGGCATGGTTTTCTGTGGGGATAAGATTGATGTTAACAAAATGTTCGATGTCTGCGATTGTCCTTTCTCTTCATAATCTCCAAACCCTTTTCCAATTTCTGCTACATCTGACAGATGACTTCAGTTTTCAGAGGAACTAAACTGCAAATTTCAATAAATTGGGGGCTGGGACAGAAGAAGATCCAAACAAGTCTTTCCTGAGGGAAAACTTGGAGCAGAAACTCAAATATATGATCAGAAACCAGAGAAGCAAGGCAATGGAAGTGTTCTGGTCTTGAAGCAAAGCTTGGCCAGAAATTGCTATTCAGAGGAGAGCTCAGCCACAAAACCTGGAACATCAGGGTGTCAGGCTTCAGGTGTTGTGCTGATCATGGGATGATTCACATTCCTAGGATATAGGAAGACTTGTGAATGAAGTATTTCTTTGTAGATATAAACTTTTTCTCGTTTCCTTATTTGAAGAGAATGACAAATTTTAGTCTGAAAAAATTAAAAGAATGTGAAGAAAATGCAGTTCTTTTCCTGAAACACTGGAAATCCCACACATCCCTTCACTTATTTTTCTGAAGTCTTTCTAGTCATTTATTTGAAAAATGATTCCATAATTTTTTCTTTTTATTTATGAATGTTAAGTAAGAACTCATTGATTTTTTTTAATTACATCAAAATAAAAACTTTGCCAGAATGAAGTAGTTGGTACCAGAGATCACTTTATGGTCACCACTTATAACAAAAGATTAGAGACTGCAAATGGTAACTGTGAAGTGGTGAAAACAAATTTAGTTTCATATGCAAAGTTTTTTTCCTGTCTTTCCGTCATTGTAAACATATGTGCAATTCCTCTTTTGGATGGGAGCCTGTCATCTTTTGAACTTTCAAATTAAAAAAAAAAAATCAAAACAACTCAACAATTACTAAGAGTCAAGGGGACAAATACAAGGTGTGGAACAATTGAGTAGGCAGCAAATCTATGTAACGGAATTTGTGAGTCAGCAGATCCATCCTGATGAAAAAAGGAATCCCCTATAAATGAGGGGTGCTACAGAAGGTGTGGGAAGTAATACCTCTTTCCCATATGGATAAAACCCCATCTGGGATCCTGTGTCCAGCTAAGTGCAGGTAACAGCTGGAGAAATGCCCCTTGCCAACTGGCAAAAACCCAGAGATGAACCCCAAGAATTATTAGAGGTCCAGAAAACACAGCTTGTGAGACAAGAGCAAAGGAGCTGGGTTTGTTTAGTCTAGGGAAGGGAAGAATGTGCAGAGACATGATAACAGCCCCCAGGAACAGGACAAGACATGATGTGTTTGAATTGCCTCAACAGAAAGAGGGTGGGAATTAGGGAAAAAAAAAAAAAAAAAAAAAAAGGCAGTTTTTTAATGGCAAGATAGTGAAGGGCTGGATTAGCTTGCTCTGAGAATTTGTGGAGGCTTAAAGAACGATTTAGACAAACATTTGCCAGGTGAGTTATGAGACTGAAGTTTGCTTATATGTAAACCTGCCCAGGGTAGAAAAATGGACTGGGTGACTTCTTGAAGTCTGTGGCAGCCTACTTTTTCGGGGATTTTTTACCATTGCCTAAAATCATGATTTTGAATATTTAAAAACAAAAAAAATAAAGTGAATGGGGCCTTATCCTCTGTTTCTCACACACAATTTTCCTCCTTATATACACATCAATGCGTTCCTTATCTTGACTGATTATTATCCTGACTGTTCATTTTTCTGAGAATTTTATGTTCAGAAGCAAATGACTTTAAAAACTATATTAGATTTAAGGTTTTCCCTTCATAGCAGCTATAAAATGTGCAAGACATATTTTAAAATACTTATTCATTAGTATTTTAAAAATTAAATTATTCTATTAATACCTGGCTTAATAAGCTTTAAGTAGCTTTATAAGTCTGACATTTTTATTCAAGATAGATTCTTCTGGGGTATATATTTGGTTGTATTTTCTAATGTGAAAATAATGCAGTATTCTGTCACTGGTTTTTACTTCTTTTTTTTTCTTTTTTTTTTTTTTTTCTGTGTATAATAGATGCAGATGCAAAGTAGCTAATTAGACTTTGGCTGAAATATCCCTTCGCTTTTATCAGTTTTAAGTCTGCTGACTTTGGACTCAACTGCTTTCCATCTGCTTCTGAACTGTAGGTCAAAATAAACAGAACTTTGAATTATGTCAGTCCTTTCTGGTAGATCCCTTCTCATTCACCTCTCTCAAATCCTGCTATTCCCAGTCTGGCTTGTAAGTGTCCTATTGTCCGTCTGAGGGTCAAAATTGGTTGTTGGCTGGGTGTCTTTCAAGCAAGAGCGTCTCTCACACACTGAGAGGAGGAGAGACAGCCGAGAGCAGTGTCTTTGGAGCACCAGCAGAAGGGCAGATGGGTTTAGCTTGAGTTTTTGGACAATTTGAGTCATCGAAGCACAAAGAGTTATATGGAAAACTGGTTACATGGCATATTTTGGTATCTTAAACATGACAGCAGCCAACAGGTGGGAAAGCTTTGCAAAGTCCTCTCAGGAGGATGATACAGAATAATCTGCTTCAAAAACTAGATTTCACCTTCCTTGTTAACAATCAGAAATTGAAATGAAACTTGAAGAATACAACTTAGTGGTAGGAGTAAGTCAAACTCTGAGGAGAAACAGAAGCAAGTGCTATATAGGGAAAAATAATACTAGCTTAGTCTGGAAAAGAGAAACAAGCCACTGAAAAAAACCTCATAAAATTTGGTCTATCAAAGCAAAAAACATAAAATTAATACAGGTTTTAATAGGTCTTATATGATTCTATTTGAACTGAGATGAAAAAGAGTAATTCAATGTTTTGGAGGAGTATGTGGGTGACAAGATTGTAGTGAGCTATAAAACCTGTATCAGTATCAGGTCAGTGTGCTTCAGTACCCAATAGAACAAAAAAATGTCATTTTTCCAGATGTATGTTCTAAAGGTTTGCTCCCCTGCAGAAACATCTCTGTCAGCTCAGAAACAGAATTGTTATTTAGTGAAATATGCCAGGAATGGTTGTTCCTATCCTTTATCTGTTGTTGAAAAGTTCATCCAGGTGCAAAAGATTTTTAAATTTTTTTTGGTCTGACTTTTGATGCATTGAATAAAGTTTGCCTTATTTTTCATGCAGAAATACAGACATCATGGATTCTGTGGTTCTGGTGTGAGGAACTGCCACTTGTTGATGTCATGGAGGTTTTTCAGTCGGTTTGGAAAGTGTTACTACAACAAACAGTGTTTGTTTTGGTGGTCATTGATTTTGACGGTATAAAAAATAATTTAGAGTCTATTAATAAGGACAACAGGTTGATTTTGTCCAGTCCACAGCTGGATAAAAACATGGTGTGCTGGGTGAGTAACTGGCTGGACACAAAGGGTGGCAGTGACTGGGGTGACATCGAACTGGAGACCTGTCACTGGTGGGGCTCTGCAGGGCTCCATCTTAGGCCCTGTGCTCTTCAAGAACCTCATAAAGGACTTGGAAGCAGGACTGGAAGGGTTACTAAGTTAGTTTGCAGATGATCCTAAATTGGGAGGGGCCGTTGACTCCCTGGAAGGCAGAAGAGCCCTGCAGAGAGCCCTGGATAAATGACAGGGCTGGGCAATCACCAACTGTGTGACGTGACAAAGAGAAGGGCTGGATTCTGCACCTGGGACAGGACAGCCCTGGATGTACAGACAGACCGGGGAATGAGAGGCTGGAAAGCAGTCCTGGGAAAGGGAACTGAGGGTCCTGGTTGATGGCCAGCTGGACATGAGCCAGCAGTGCCCTGGAGCCAGGAGGGACATCCCTGTCCTGGGGGCACCAGGCCCAGCATCACCGGCCCAGCCAGGGAGGGATTGTCCTGCTCTGCTCTGGGCTGGGGCGGCCTCACCTTGAATATTGTGGGTGGTTTTGGGTGCTGCAATATAAGAAAGACCTAAAGCTGTTAGAGAGTGTCCAAAGTAGGGTTTTGGAGATGGTGAATGGCCTGAAGGGGAGGCGATGTGAGGAGCAGCTGAGGGCATTTGGTCTGTTCAGCCAGAGAAGAGGAGACTGAGGCCAGAGCTCATTGTGCTCTTCAGCATCCTCATGAGGGGCAGGCCCTGATCTCTGCTCTGTGTGACCAGGGACAGCACCCAGGGAACGGCTGGAGCTGTGTCAGGGGAGGGTTAGGGTGGGTATCAGGGAAAGGTTCTTCCCCCAGAGGATACTGAGGGGCACTGCCCAGGCTCCCCAGGGAATGGTCACAGCCCCAAGGCTGCCAGAGCTCCAGGAGCATTTGGACAACGCTCTCAGGCACAGGGTGGGATTGTTGGGGTGTCTGTGCTGGGCCAGGAGTTGTGCTGGGTGGTCCTTGTGGGTCCCTTCCAACTCAGCATGGTCTGTGATTCTACCATTTTGTAGCCCAGAGGCCACAGCAGTCATCCAGGTGGCCAAAGGAGATGGAGTAGGGGACACAGCTTTGGTGTACTTCAATGTCACAGCTGGTGCTGTCTGTCCCTCAAATATGTAAATGTGTATCACAATTTTAGAGCTGGGATTTCTCATTTCTTCAAAGACAGAGAAGACAGAGAGATTTTGTTCCAGTGCAATTTTTATTCCAGTGTGCCTTTTTTTTTTTTTTTTTTTGTTAACCAACAGGACAAAACAAACGTTGAAGTCAGCAAGATGTTAATAAAAATGGAAATTCTTGTTTTCCAGTCAGCCCTAGCTGCTGCCTGGTACCAGTTTTGGGGAAGATGTTCATACAGCTTCAGGACATTAACAGCAGGGAATAACTTCGCATTGGAAAAATATTCATCATATGGCATCTGTGCATGTGTGGATGTAATTTGAAGACTTCTGTGATGTACAGCTCACCAAAAGCCATTTTCCACACTGGCGATGATGACAACCCAAAGTATTGGCTTGTGCTGACCAGTCTTGATGTTGTCATGTTGTCTTGGGGGTTTGGTCAACTTTGAAAAGAAATTTCATTGCCACTACTCAAAGAAAAATAAAAAAGAAAATAAACTACCATATTGTTGCTATTCTCCAGCTGGCTATCCGTCTACTACATGAAACTGCAAAGTGACATCTAAGTCGAGATTTATTTTTATAAATTAAGAGCAGACCCGTTATGCCAGCCCCAAAACACTCTGGGTGTCTGCAAGGGCCAATTACTGTGGAAACTGCTGAAACAAATAAATGTTTGGATAAGGATCTGGAACAAACGCCTCCATTTTTTAAAAAATTCTTGCAAAATATCACTAGAGCAAGAAATCCCAACCACTTCATCTGTTTGTTGCTACATCTATATCCTTCTCTGGAATTCTTTGCTGCAAATCTACAAAGGAATAAATGAAAAACTGCTGTTCTCCCACTTAACCTATAGCAAGCAGCCTTTAAAACCAACTCATCTGTTACATTCCAGCCATATTTAGCTGTTTTTATCAGAGCTGTGTGGTAGGAAATGGTCTGTGGGGGTTTTGAAAGACTGAAATATGAGGATATTCAAGTCCTGCTTTGAATCCAATATAATCCTGCACATGAACTTGTCCCATTGAAATCAGGTTCATAAAAGCATACCTGTACACACCCTTCCTAAAGTCAATTCTAAATGCCTCTGGTACTGTAATCCTGCTTGATGGGGCAGATCCTGCTTTTCCAGGTAAAAATAGAGCATGGCAAGAACCCACCGTCTTGAAATTCTATGTGATTCCCTTTCCAAATAGTGGGAATAGAATAAAATGTAAGAAAAGAAGAAAAGAAAATGCACAGGTGGCACATAAATCAATACAGTGCATTTTAATACTTAAAAATTCATGGAGAAATACACACAGACCATTTTACACAAAATGAAAGGGAGACTGGAGTATTAGACTGAAGTATTTGCTCTTTCAGAAGTTTTTAAAGCGGTGTTTGCTTTATGAAGATTCAAATAGTGGAAGAGAGTGCTATTTTGTTTATTAACACGACATCGAAGTCCACATACAACATGTTATATATGTGACTTAATAATTTTCTTTTCACTATTAATTATATTTATTAGCTCTGTCTACATTTAGTTTAATATTGTTACACACACACACAAATGTATTTTGTCCTATTTACAGATGCAGCTTTTGTGGTTTTATTGCTGTAATAACAGGCTTCCCAAACAATGAGGCTCCCAATCAATGTGCTATCTATCATGTTATCTATGTTCATATTTCTTATTTCTATTTATCATGTTATCTATGTTCATGTTTCTCATTTCCAGTTGCAAGGAAAAAAAAGCTTTTTGGTTCTTGGTTCTGTGAATGCAACATATATTTTCACCCAGCAAAGCACTGAAATTAGATTTATCCTCCTCCTTTTAATGTCCCCACTGCCTTTGATTAGGGCTGATTAGGGAGTAGCATACTGGTAATTAACATGTTTCTGGTTTTTAAAGATATACTTCTCATAAGAAGCATAAAAAACTATATATTTTTAAAAAAATTTAACATTTGAAATATGAAAGTTTATGAATGCATGTCATTTTTATTGAAAGTCCAAAACAACAGAAACTCATCAATGTCCCTATCTTGAATATATAAAGTACAGAAATGCATATAAATCATCACAAATTAAAACTGAAGATCATCTAACAGGGCAAATCATGCTAATTAACAGTTATTATAGCAAACAATCTTTCCTGTTGTTTATTTGTTTTACTGATTTATGCAGTAGCTTTTTTTGCTAGAGGCTCATGATGTGAAAGAACAGCACAGTCCTGCAGTCCTTCTCACAGAAAACGTTCTAAAGGACATCCCAGAACTGGGGACTGTAAAAAAGACAGAAATCAAATTTAAAATTATTAGCAAAAATATTAGCATAACAAAATTTAAAAAAATAAATATACCATTTTAGGCAGAGTGGACAAAATACTGAAGAGAACAGAGAGAGACATGAGAGAGCACTCATTTAAGCACTCTGGGTAGGAGACTCTTTGTGATTAAGCCTTCTGGAACCAAGCTAAATTAAATATAATCTATCAATATAATGCATAAATATAATGCATAAATATAATTCACAAATATAAATTAAATACACCTCTTCAGCCATTTTACATCCAAGTGTCTTTAGGCACCACAAGGATATAGATGTACTTCAGCCCATGTCACACAGTAGGTGAGCAGTAACACCAGGAACAAACCCCACATTTGCTGGTAGGACCACACAGAATTAAGCCCAGGATGAATGGCTGAAATATCAGGCACCAAAGAATTAAATAAGAAGATGAAATGTACTTTTCCAAATGCTTTGCAAAATAAAATGGTGGTTTTTTCCCCAGCACTCCAATCCCGTAAGCACCCTTTTGTTTTCAGTGCTTGGTGGTATTGGGTTTCAGTTTGTGGTTTTGCTATTCTTCTTTTAAATGAAGTAAAGAAACATACACTAAATAAAATGAGGGTTGCAGTTGACCTACAACATTTCATGAAAGGGCTTGTTATATTTACCACATTTAAATGAAAATCAACTTTGAGTGGAGCAGTGAAACAAAAGACCTGACGGAACAAGGCAGTTGGATGATAGAGTTTTCCTAACAACAAACGTTTCTCAAGGTAGGCTGAGATTATGGGACCAAATATTTAAGCAGACACTTGGCAGAGATCTAAATTCACTGGAAACTATGTGTTTTACAGCCTGATATGTCCTGGGCTGGTTTTACTCTTCTCCTTCCCTATTTTCTGATGCACATCTTGATTTCTGTGACAACACATCCACTTATCTACTACCAACCAACCTTACACGGTTAATTATTCTACTTTCAAACACCTAGAGGGAACAACTCATGTATATATCAGCTTTGAAGACTGAAGCCCAAGCTAAAAAAGAATGGGAATTGAAAAATGGAACATTCTGGAATGTGTTGACTTTGCTTCCATTTCTACATCTCTCTCGTGGCTCTTGATCTAACCTAGCTAAAAAGAGTCTCTCTTTAATAAAGGCATTTGCAATGATTTTGAAAATTAAAGTGGCTCCCAATCTGCCTGATATATCTGTAATATTTCCCAGGTTTGCACTTTGGAAACCTTTGAAATGAAGCAAAAATTCCTCCAAATGTTTATGTGCAAGAGTATATATGCATTCAAAGTACAAATGTGCAATATTTGTGTGACCAGACCTCTTGGACCACAAAGAAAAATTCCGCTCAGGCTTAGATTTTCATAATTTAGATTTTCTTCTCTAACGCTCCCATTGCTGCTTTTATTTCACACTTGCTGTTCCACATCCCAGGCTTTTCTTGCCCACGGCAAGAAAGGGTTTAGGCACCACCTATTGAATTTCAGATTGATTCACACTATCATTTTCAGCAGAATTACACTTGGAATGTTTTTGACCCATTACTTTTAAATAGTACTTTGTGGGAATTATGCAGCTGGGGGAATATGTCTGTGTCCAGCTATGATTTCCACTTGGGGTAGAGAAGATCGTTTTAGATGTTGTTATTGCTGTGAATTAAATTGTTTACTGAGCAGGTTTCAAGTCCATACTTGGCCCCTTCTCCAGAGAAGGAAGTGGGCAAAACAAACTATTGCAGCATGTGGAGAAAAATGACATTGTAATAGACATTAAAAATGTCATATGTCCTTCAGCTGCAAGTATTGAACTGTTTGAAAATGCTGGAGAGTGAACAGAAAAAGGAACTTTGTCTTTTCTCTTGAAGATACTGAGCAAAATCCACAGGGGATAGAGTAACGAGAATTGTGAATGAGAGCAGAAATGCTCTTGAAGTTTTGCTCTATTTTTCAGTGCCCTATTGCTAGAATCTAGGGATTCCAGGAATGGTCTGGTATATATGTGTGAAGGTGAGTGGGTATCATGCTCCATTTGCCCTGGAAGTGTTCCAGACCAGGTTGGACAGGGCTTGGAGCACCCTGGAATAGTGGAAGGTGTCCCTGCCCATGGCAGGGAGTTGAATCCAGATTATCTTTAGGGGCCCTTCCACCTCAGGCGATTCTATGGTTCTGTGATTGTATAGTTTAGTAAATCTTTATTATTTCATAAGGCACACAATCCTTAAATGCAGTAACTAGAAAAACAATCAGTCCATTTGTGTGGTTCTCTCTTGTTTGAGGGAATTATCTGAGTAACCAATCCAGCGAGCCTAGGTCAGTGAGTCTTCCTCAAGGGAAATAGGGCATGGATGTCCCAAACACAGAAGTGGTATCAGAGACAGGAACTGTATTGCTAAATTGGATATGAAGAAATTAAGAGTGACTGGCACGTGGCAACCTTTGCCTTTTTCAGATGGATCCTGGAGATCCATTTTCTGAACCCCCCCAAAAAAAGGAACAAAACAACTGGGTGGTGGCAGTCCCATATTGCAGGGCCACCTCCCTGCTCACAGGGATTTAGGGATTTGTCAGTAAACCACCCATCACAACTTCACAGTCTCACAGAATGGGCGCTACAACTTCTACCCAGTTTTTCCGCCTTCCTGCCAGATCCTTTTTGTCTTCACACACACATGACAGGGAAGGGAAGCTGTGGCAGAACCTTTATCCTACACAGGATTTTCCCGGAATCCTATCTCAGTGCCAGTGGTAGGAGAACTGGTAAAGTTTGCCAAGTTTCTTTGTAACTCCCAGATACCAAATCAAGTGAGGTTGCTGATGAGTGACTTGCAAAATCCTTCTCTGGCCTCTGATAGCAACACCCTGTGTGGCTTGCAGCAAGTCTCAACACCTTTCTACTTCTGCCTTCCCATGACTAAAATGTTTATTTGTCTGTCACAGCAGGTTTTTAGGGAGAATTCATAATTCGGCACATCACAGAAAATAGTGCTTTTCTGCAGTGAGTTAAATAAATCAGGCCATCAACAGTGAAATAAGGTCTCCCCTGAGAAGAGACTTGATGTCTAGGATCATTTTAGGGTTTATAACACATCAAAGTCTATATAAATAAATCAATTCAATGCAGACAAGAGGGAAAATGGTCAAAAAAAGCACAGTTCAAGAAACTCTTGAGGAGCACAGGTTAATAATCACTTAAGAACAACATCTCCACTTGGAAAAAGTAAACTAAAAATTTGGGGTATCATCTAAATTAGGTAAAACCTAACTCACAGCTGGCACAAGTGAGAGGCTTTCAGTCAAGTGAATCAAAGAACATCCATCACTACTCCTTGCAGAGAGCACTCTGCTCCCTTAAAACCAGCACAGGCAAAGCCCCCAAAATGTGCCACCTGTTCCTTAATTCAGGCAATAAAAGAATTTGGGTGATTAAACTGGCCAGGCTTAGCCTGAGAATAGGGTGTATATTTATGCACAAGAAATGCTAAATTATGGCACCTGTCCCACAGGTTGTCTGACCTAGGAATGAGCCTCCCAGTCTAGCGGAAGGTGTCCCTGCAGAGATGCTGGAAAGAGATGATTCCTGTGGTCCCTTCCAACAAAGTCCATTCTATGATTCTATGATACTATGAATACACAGGCTCATAATTTATATTTATATGGCCAGACACTGAGATCTTTTTGTCTCTGTGCTGTCATTACAGCTTCAGGAGCAACTGCATAATATGAAGAATATTCAGAACAAAACTGACACCAGGCTTGGAGGACTCCTTTAAGGATTACAGAGAGTTGAAAGGGTGATATTAATGTGACAAGGGCATCTTACAAAGAAAGGGAGTTATTCCTCGTTTCCCAGAATAGCCTAGAAATACATTTCTCCTCTAAGATGGAAAAGGCCAAGCTCTGCATTAGTAAAATGGCTACTATAAAAGGAGTAGGAGAGTAAAGGAATTGATTCCTTTACTCTGCAGCAATTCAAAACCAGATATATGAAAATATTAACATGATTAAATGACAAGTTATTGAGTAGTCCTGCAACATGGCAGAGTTCAGATTGTTTTATTGAAGAGGGATTCGGGGCTTTTAGGACAACCTCTGGCAGCTTTTTCCAGCAGTGATGCCCCAATGTCCAGTCCTTCAGATAGACATGGATCAATTTTATGTCCACATTTCTGTAGGAACTATTCAGCACCTTCACAACAGACAGATGACAGGATAGATCTGCCCACAGTAGAAAATGCCTCCATTTTCTGCAGCTCTTTGCAAGTAATTAAATTGTGCAGCTTAGAATTAAAATTCATAGAATCACAGAAATTGGGGATAGGAAAGAGCTGCTAAGGTAATTTTTGTCTCTGCCCTTCCTTCTGCCAATGCGTTGTCCAGCACTTTGTAGCCAATTTGAAATGCTCTCTACTTACCCAGGGCTTTTAAGAGACCCTCGTTTGATTTATGCATAGCAGAAAATTATACCTTTTCCCCAGAGATGGACAATTTGCCTCATTCAGAGAGTTGTGTAATCAATTTCATTTACCAATTCCAGCCCTTCATTAACATGCGGCCACCGGGGCACTGGGGAAGGCAGGAAGTTAATGAGATTGAGGATGGGATCAGGAGGGTCTCCTGAATGCCTTGTTTTGTCCTGACAGCCCAGTAAATCTTGAGAGAGCCGAGTGCTTCTGAAGGAAGAAACAGCTTTGGAGATTCATCTGAGTTGTATCCCTGTTCATCCAGCTGTGGGTTAGACGGGTTTGCTGCTTTACAGAGACACCCGGGGTTTGGCAGGGCAGAGAGGAATGGTGATCCAAACTTCCTAAATGCTGCTGGGTATTCCCTGGAAAGGGCAGAGCACCTCACATTGGGGACTGAGGTGGGTTTTCAGTCCCCAGTTTCAGGTGGGGTAAATGCTGTCTGAAAGAGTCACTTTCCTTTCACATGGCATGGACATGAATTTTGGATCTCCTTGGGAATTTGTAGCCTAAGTCTGTGAAGCCTAAAGTGACTTTGCTCTTGCGTGAGCTCCTCTCATACCCCCGAGGCTTGAGTCTTAAAAATGTGTCTGAGGCCCCTATCAGGGTTTGTCAAAATGCTTCTCCCCAGGGGCTGGAGAGTGTCTTGCCCAAAAGACTAAATGTTTATCAACCTTTTTTTCAAATTGATATAAATCTTCAGTTCATGACACAGGCCATAAATATAAAGCCAGGCTTTCCCTGGGGATAAACTGCAATATTCTACAGCTGAATCTCTTTTGAAATAACTGGCACTGCCTGCAGTCAGAAATAGAACATTGAACTGGGAGGGATACAAATATGATCTGATACAGACTTCCTAGGCCTGCCCAGATCCCCCTCATATGGTTTGTCTGGAATTTTGACTCACCAGTTGCTTGACGAGGGTCCTGCTTTCCAAGTGGTTGTCCCAAGACTGATCCTTATCCAGCCTAAACTGATGTTCCTGGTGACAATCAACAAGGGCTCATGTCCTCCTCCTGCTGAGTGCCCTGCAGAAATCCCTAAACCCCTGTGGCTGGTGGAATCCAGAGCTGGAATGGCTTGGCTGTGCTGCAAAACCCCCCTGGCAACTCAAGTGCCACGGGTACAGCCCAGTTTGACCCTGGCATGGGGACATGGCTCTCAGGATGGAGTGAACCTCCCCTCCCAGCACTGCTGGTGACAGGGACACCAGGCAGGGTCCCTGGTACCAGCTCTGGCACTCCTGAGCATCTCACATGCCTCAGCAAGTCTTCCTAAGTGGCCCAGGGGCTGTGGCCCTCAGCAGGATAAACATTTCTCCTCATCCTTCAGGTGATTGGGTCCCAATGGCACAAACATGAATCCATCCTGCTGATGCTTCTTTTCACTTTCTTAGTGTGGGAACTTACATTGCTCCAAAAGAAAAAAAAAAAAAGGAAGAGAAAAGGAACAAATACACATTTCAGGGATGGCGTAGCTCTAAATGTGGTTGCAGTGTATGGAAAAGCCAAGCGTAAAGACTCTGAAGATGGTGATGATGGCAGCAAGAAACCTGAATTTATTTTCCACTTTCTTTCCCATCCCATGCCAGCAGAAACACAGGTAGTTAAAAAAAAGCAATTTGATGAAGCAAAATAATTCAGTTCAACACAGCATTTTTTCATACTTTATACATGACCTTTGTTATCTTAGCGAAATTTCTATTTTGAATTTGCTTCCTCTTGATTATCTTTGTTCAGGACTATTTCAAATTGTGAGAGAATAAAAATTTTACCATCGTAAAGCCTTGATGTGGTCATGGTTGACCCACTAAAATTATTAATGTGAATTTCTAAAGGAAGTTTTCAGTGAAAACAGAGAAAATTACTGACCAAGAAGTACTTATGAAAGCATTTTCCCTTTTCTGTTCAGCTCTCAGAAAGCACACAGGGCTCTTCTAGAGCAGAAATAAATCCATTTCCTACAGGAGCACCTCAAACTCCATCAGAACCACGCACATTCTTTTAAATTGCAGCTGACACTCAAATAATTTTTACTGCTGCCATTCTTCTCATCTTGATACAAAGCCCAGACTCACTCCTGGGCTTTAGGGCTGCTTTGGCTCTAGAGAAGCAGTAAGTAAAGAACTCTGTGTAGGGGTCTGAATGCCTGGAGAGCAGTGGCAGATGGGAATATCTTGCATTACATATAATTCACACCTTAATGGGTCTGATCCAAGTCCAAGTCCTCCCCAGATTTGCTCATAAATACTGCAAAACCAGTGCTGTTTGTAAGGCAATTTAAGTGCCCTTTGTGCCTGCCTTATAGCTTTTAAATGGCTTTTAACTTTACTCAGCCTGAAAATAAAATAATGTCCTATAGGTGATTGTAAGAATTCTTGCCTGTAACTACCTTGAGAACTGTTCTATCTGTGGCACATGCCACTGCAGGAAGTGTAAGGGTGATTAAGATGCTCTGCTGAGAAGCTTAAGACAGGGGTTAAATGTTGTAGGACAAGACCACCTGCTTGGTCTTTATTTTGGTGTCTAAGAATATAATCTGCTTCTGATGTGAGAAAAGGGAAGAACAGTTTATGAAAACTTCAGTTGTGTATTGTTCTTGGATTTTTAAACAATTTCAATTAAATTCCTCTTTCCAAATTGAAAGGGGATCATTTGGCATGCAGGAATGTTTATTTTAATGCCAAAAGTCTTGCCAGACTCAGCTTGAAAGCTGACTTGGGTATTTTAGAAGGTTTTGGTGTGTACGGTTTCTTTTTTCTTTCAGAGGAATGCTTTCACATTTATGCCATGGCTTGGAGAATGTCACCCAAAGTTTAAAATCAAGTGCACCAGGGCAGGTACCTCGGTCCCCGATGAGAAGTCTCATGCAGACAGAGAAGGAGTACAAGCTCTGAGGGAGGAGGGTGGTGACAGTGGCACCACCCAAATTGCTGCTGCCAGGACGGTGACTCAGCCGAGTGCCTGAGTCACAGTGTCTCCCTCCCCTTCCTCTGGCCAGGGATGGTATTGATGTTCTGCTAGTGCCTTGGAGATGTAAATTATAATATTCCCACCATGCTGCAGAAGCCAAGGGAACAAAAGTTTCCTCCTCCTCACTGCCCATGTGGACTTGCTCCGGGCAGTCTGATCACGGGGAAGAAAGGGGAGGCCCGACTAACAGCCAAGTGAGTCTGGAATCAGAAACTAGTCATTGCAGATTGTCTTTGGAGTCAGGGGAGGAGGCCAGGATCCTCCAGAGCATGATTCAAGGCAGGAGGCTCCCGTGGAAGGTATGAGTTTGTGTGGGAGTGGGGGTGCCTTACCCTGGATGGAGATTCCATTCAAACGGACAGTCACGCCACGTTCTGGCTGCTACTGTTGAATCTTGGGAGTATTGATTGAAATCTCAGGATTAGTGGAGGCAAGCAGCAACTCCTACATTTTCAGACAAGATCTAATTGCTTAGAAGAACATCCTGATTAGAGTCAGCAAATCAATATACATAAATGTAGCTTAAATCGATAAGATAAGGCGCTGCCTGCTGAAAGATCTGCTCTCTCTCAGTGCATTGGGAAATCCCCCCATTTAATGAGGTTTGGAAAATAGTGCCAGGCATTTAATCTGTGTTGAAAATGCCTAGAGAGGCATGTAGTCCTTCCTTCTGGTCTTTCCCTAGCTTCCACTTCTCTGCTCACTCCTATGACTTTGTCTTTAAGTCTTCAGTGACCTCTTTCTTGAATGAAGGTTTGTGCCTGTGTTCTTGATTGCTCTATCTGTACAACCAACCTGCTCAGGTTTTAATTAGAATGCAAAGGTTGCTTTGGTTTGTTCTGCTTTGATTTTGTTTTTTTCTTAAAACGAAAAAACAACCAAACAAACCAAACCAACCAACCAACCAACCAACCAACCAACCAACCAAAAAACCAACCAATTCTTTTCTCTTTGAATTACTTTCCTTAAGTTACAGAAAATCTCTTTGATGCTCACACATTGTACCATTTTTCCCTGTTTTATACATCTGGGATTCTGGCTTCATCTTGAGTCGTCCTCCTTTTTCTGGAATACTTTTTTTGAATTGTAGCATTGTGGCATGAGGTTCTGCCAGTTCACCAGCCTGGCAGTATCATATATCAGTCTGGGAATCAACACAGTGAATAATTCAAATGGTTATTGTTCAGCACTACTTAGAATAGCAAACCTCCATTTATAGATGACCCCAAATCAATGGGAGATGGATTTCTTCTATTGCCTGACAGATTAATAATCTTATCCAATTCATTTCCCAAGATACTAATTTTTAGTTCCTTGCCAATACCAGACTAAATTCCTTTCAGCAACTGAGTACAAAATCATCATGGTTTCCCCATCCCTAAGTTTTCCTGACACACAGTAATAACAACTCTTGAAATGAAATATTCTGACAATGGCTAATGACAGCCTTGCTTCATGAATAAATTACAGAACCTGAGTTGCCCTTGGCTTGCACAATTCTCACTCCATCTTGACTGCAGTGCCTACAAATGGCTTGGTCTTCTTCAGGAAATAGGAAAGAAAGACTCATAATTATAAGTATTTATAATTATGTGTATATACACATTTATATGAATTCTAAGATTATATGTTTATTGCAAGTCACTCCTAATTTTCTCTGAGGGATTTTGTAGAGGCTCATAGACACAGTTAAAACTTGGGAAAAAGATACAAGAGCCAAGGACAGGGATAAACTAGATCTGATTTGCCACTCATAGCAAAAGCGAAGAAAAATAAATGGGAGAAATGCACACTTAACATGCTTTCTGCAGATATCATATTCCTTCAGACCCATGGTCAATCTTCACACTTATTTACAACCACAAAGTGGTGATGTTTCACATTCTGTCATTAGGAAGAAGTTATCTGTATCAAGCTTTCCAATATATTATATTCATAGAACTGATTGTTATGACTTATTTACTCACCAGCTGCTAAGTACTATCAAAAGTTACTTTTCTGTGTGTTATCTAAGCCCTCATTTTGATGAGAAAAAAGGTTGGCCTCAAGTCAGACTTCTCTAGCATGGGCCAAGGTTTTACAGCTCAGCTTGGGCATCCAGTGAAAAAGGGTGACTCATCTTCTAGATCAGGAAAAGAAATAGCACTTGGATCTAGTTTGGATAGTCCCGATCCATTTACCCTATTAACATTTTTCCAGTTCCTGTCTCCAAGTACCTGGGATCATTTGCGTGTGTACCAAAGAAAGTTTTGAAAGGTGACAGAACAGAGAGAGGGAAGAGTTGTAATCCCTGCGGGGATGAGGTGTAGCTGTAGCATTATATAACAAAACTTTTTTTGCTGCTTACTGTTTCAGTTCAGTACTTTAGTGCTTCAGATGTTCCCCCCAGATGTGGAAAGCCCAAGTGGAATTTCATTGTTTGCCCTACAGCATTTAACCCAGACCCTGCAGCAGAGCCTGGGGTGGCCTTTGACTTATTAGTTAGTTTAGAGGTGCTGATAAAGGCACTCTCACAGAGAGGGAGTTTGAAAGCCCTCAGGCAAGGGTTGCTTTGTGCCCAAAGGCACCAGACACCCCTGTAACTGCATTTTCAGCCTCCAGCAATCCTTTCACAGGGGGGAGTAGCTCCTGGAATCATCAGGAATCCTGGGGTGCATTGGGAAGAGCAGTGCCAGCAGGTCAGGGAGTGATCCTGCCCCTCTGCCCAGCCCTGGGAGGCACATCTGGAGAGCTGTGTCCAGCTCTGGGCTCCCCAGCACAGGAGGGACAGGGAGCTCCTGGAGCGGGGCCAGCGGAGGCTGCAGAGATGATTTAGGGCCTGGAGCATCTCTGGCAGGGAAAGGCTGAGGGAGCTGGGGCTGTCCAGCCTGGAGAGGAGCCCCAGCTGAGAGGGGCCCTCATCCCTGGGTGTCCCTGTGAGCAGGGAGGGCTCCGAGCAGGGCCCAGGCTCTGCTCCTCAGCACAAGGGGAACAGTCAGGAATTGATGCAATATACTCTGGTTTAGAGTCTTAAAATGTTTGACTCCATAACAGTTGCTCTTTCATAATGAATTAGATTGATTTTCCTCACTATAACTGTTAAAAGATCCCCACTGCTTTGAGAAGACGCCTGTGATACAGCAGTTCTGTCATACCACAAAGTGCTATTTTCTGAATAGGAAAAGATGTATTGTCTCTGACTGCATTGATAGCTTTCCAAACTCTGCAATTTCTCAGCAAAAAGGGAGTTCATGTCACAGTGACTGCAGAAATGTTGCGCTGTTATTAAGTGCTACTTCCTCAGGACTGTCTCAAATCCCTCCAGTGAGAAGTAGATAGACATTTCTCATGATGACTCTCTTTTTTTTTTTTTTTTTTTAATTAAGCTTTGTATGTCTCAGATATCTCATGACATTCACATGCCATGTGGATCTGCACCTTAGGACCTCTGAGGGTTTTACCTGGCTTAGCGTGAGGACCCAGAGGAAGTGAGCATGGAGAATCTTGGAAGAAAATATTCACTGCTACAAAGCATGATTTCAGATTCCTGTTCCTTTAAAAATTTGCAGATTGCTGCTGCTGTTCTTGCAGATTTCTAAAAATTGACAGTGTTATTATTACTTCTACTATTGAATAGGATAGAAGAACCATCAATGTCTCAGAGTTTGCAGGAAACAGCATTAGCAGTGTTAGAGTGTCTAGAAAGTCTGTGCAACTTAAATAGTTTGTAGCCTCTAGAAGTATTTTCAGTGTTTATTTTCTAGTGACAAAACATTTGCCAGCCAGCATTTGTGAAAGTAAATACCTCAAAATTGCTGTCTTACAGCAAGTTTGCCTTTGCTACCTGACTTGTTTGCCTTTTGCTCTCAACATTCTGTAACATTTTACACTGCCAAAGTCCTGCTTTTTCCAGACTGCTTGAATTTGTGCTTCATGTTTAAAGGATTCCATGGGACTGGAGAGGGCCTATGCTTGGACACAGCAACAGCATAAAACACAGCGAAATCTTGAATGCAGTCATACAAACACGAGCCTCGAATTTTCCTTTTAGTCTTGTTGAATACAAGCAATGAATGAGCAAGAGAGATTTTCTGAGGGAAAAAACCCCAGGAGTCACTAACATTTGAAATTAAGGAGGGAGGGTGCCAAGAGGATGGAGCCAGGCTGGTGATGCTGAGCAGAGGCACCAGAGGAATGGGCAGGAACTGATGGCCAGGAGGTTCCACCTGGACATGAGGCAGAACTTCTTCCCTGGGCAGTGACCCAGCCCTGAACAGGAGAGGGTGTGGAGTCTCCTCACTGGGGATATTCCAGACCCCTCTGGGCACAATCCTGTGCCCTGTGCTCTGGGATGGCCCTGCTGGAGCAGGGAGGTGGGACCAGCTGACCCACCGTGGTCCCTTCCAAGCCTGGCCCATTCTGGGATTCTGGGAGTATCCAACAAGCAGAAGGAGGCACTCACACCATCCCACTCCATTCTGCAGCTTGCTGTGCTTACAGATGATCCAGTTTTTTTATTAAATACATCAGCAGTTACTATCCTTCCAGGAAAGTGACCTCATTTCTCCTGTACCACTATGATGGGCCTAAAGGAATGATTTGGATAGGTGATGGATAGGGGTGAATGCTGAAGTCACTTGAACTCAAAGGCGGCAAGGATTAAAAGCAGAACTGAGCACAGTATAACAAAATCGTCTTTTGGCTTCTTAGAAAACAGAAAATGTCACCTCATGCACTCTTGTGTGATTTAGCAAAGGCGGATGAAGGAAGCAAAACCCTCCTCCAGTGCCAAGAGTTTAGGTAAAGACTGGGGTTTAAAAATGAGACCAGTTAGTAGGTGACTGAACTGAAAGGTCAGCTGCTAAGTTGAGTCTTTCCAGAGCTAAACCTGGGGAGCGTAGAGCTAATTGAAGATCTGTTTAACAAACACTGCTTGCAAGTTCTGTGTAGGGTCTCCAAGCCAGAGCAGCTGTACTTTGGTGAATGGTTTGAAAAGAGGAGGGGAGGAGGAGAAAGGAAGGAGTTAGGACAGGTACTGCAGCTGCTCCTTATGAACCTCAAACAGCAAATGGGAAATCAACAGAGGAGCACATTCCAGCAGAAATTCTAAGTGGAAGTGATAATAGGAAGGCTAGACTGACAGGTTCTGGCAAGTTGGGAGGGCATTGCTAGAAAAGCAGCGGTGGCTGCAAAGCTCAAAGCTCAGGGACTTACCTCTTTCTTCCTTCCCTCCTCCCTTCCATTTCCCCTCCTCAGGAGCAGTTATTTTATTTCATCCATGACAAATTGTTTCCTGGGATGCATTCACTTCCAGAGGTGGAAGGGAACAGGAACTGGCAGCATTAAGTAGTAGGAGAGAAGCTGAGAATTTAAATAATCTGGTGAAAAATTGGGGTGTCCAGTGGGGAAAATGAGTATGCAAGTGAAAAAAAAAATTAATACAGCTGAGCGGTAATTGCAGATTGGATTAATCCTGAAGGAGACAGCAAGATGTGCAGTGAGGAATCAAAGTTTCACAGGCGTGTGTTTCGCTGTGTGGATTACTGAGGGAAGAGAGTGACTTCTACTCGGGCTCTTAATGGTAGCAATGGTCTGGAACGAGATGAAGGTGCAGCAGTGGCACTTCATCTCACCTCACCCTTCCCTGGAGACACAAGTTGCTCTTTTCAGGTGGTTGAGGTCTCACTAAAGGTCCTGCAATACCTGAAAACTCTCCCCCGGCATTCTCCGAGCCACAGCTCAGCCTGCAGGGTTGGAAGACATTCTTCATGGGCTTGATGAAATGGGAAATACACTCTGGGGTTGCAATAAAATGAAACTGTTTCCTGTTCTGCCTGTAAACATTCCATAGGAAATTGAGGCAGTTTTCACTGGAGACAAGGAAACTGCCACCAACCAGGAAAAGTTGCTTTAACTGTGAAAAACGGCAAACGTCTCCTTATGGCAAATGCACTGAAATGTACACTTTTATCCAGGGGTTGGAATTACACCCTTTTCTCAAAGAACAGCTGCATGTGCTGGTGGGAATGGTAAAGTTTTGGCCTGGATCCAATTTGATAATACTTACAGAAACGTGCAAAGAGTTTTCTTTTTTCTTTTTCTTTTTTTTCCCTTTTTTTTTTTTTTTTTTTTTTTTTGTTTTTTTTTAATTTAAATTTTTCCAAAACAAAATTTGGTACTTGGCAGATCACCCTTGCAAAGGGGCG
>VYZR01066229.1:195787-212074 GCA_013400675.1 Oxylabes madagascariensis
AAACGTGCAAAGAGTTTTTTTTTTTTTTTTTTTTTTTTTTCCCTTTTTTTTTTTTTTTTTTGATTTTGCTTTCTTTGAATATAAATTCTTCCAAAACAAAATTTGGTCACTGGCAGATCAGCCTTGCAAAGGTGCTGAGTACTCTGGCTGTGGTCCAAAAGTGCACTTAAGCCCGTGCCTAACTCTGAGGACATAATTAGTCTTGCCAATTTCAGTGGGGTTGTTGACATGCTTAAAGTTAAGCATGTGACTAAGTCCACTGCTACAAGAATGCTTAGCCCTTTGTAGGGTTAAGCCCAGCTCTGTGCTGCACAAAAGATCTTTTGTTCAGCCTTGAATGACGAGGACAGGCAATAGAAGGAATAAACACCGTTCTTTAAAATAAACATTGTGCTGATCACAGAGATAGCGCACATGTTATTAACGCCGAGGCTGTCATCACATTTTATTAGCAGCATTTTAGCAGCACAAATGAGATGATTCACTCCTCTGAACCATGTCTCCATTATCTCTTTGTACCTGAAATGCCTGGCTGGTCCTGTTCCATGGTAACTCTGCAGCTGTTGGTGTTTGCATGGACCCCTGTGCATCTTCAAGCTCTGTACTCCGAATACACCAAGGCAGTCAGTCCTGTGAGGAGCAGCTGAGGGAGCTGAGGGGCTCAGCCTGGAGAAAAGGAGGCTCAAGGGGGACTTTTTCACTCTACAACTCCCTGACAGGAAGGTGCAACCGTGTGGGGTTAGGGTCTTCTCCCAGGGAACAAGGGACAGGACAAGAGGAAACGCCCTCAAGCTGTACCAAGGAAGGTTCATCGGGAAGAATTTTGGCGTGGAAAGGGTGGTGAAGCACTAGAACAGGCTGCCCAGGGAGGTGGTGTAGCCCACATCCCTGGAGGTTTTCAAGGAATGTCTCAGTGCTCTGGTACGGTTGATAGAGTGGTGCTCAATAGTAAAAGGATGGACTCGATAATCTGGGAGGTCTTTTCCAGCCTAAACGATTCTGTTATTCTGTGAAGTCAGCTCTGAGCAGGCTGCTGGGTCTGTCTGGTGCAGAGACACTACACAGAGGCACTAACTGGCCTTGAGGAATGAAGTGACCGTGGCAGTGCGACAGCCACATCCCAGCTTCGGGCTTCACTCGTCCCTTGCACAGCGCTCCCAGTTCTGGGGCTGTGCAGCTGTGAATGGGCTGGATCACATCACCCCACGTCCAGATCACAGAATTATAGAATGATTTGCATTGCAAGGAACCTTAAAGTCCATCTCATTCCCAACCCCTGCCATGGGCAGGGACATCTTCCTTTATCCCTTGCTCAGAGACCCATCCAACCTGGCCTTGAACACTTCCAGGGATGGGGCAGCCACAGCTTCTCTGGGCAAGAGTTAGGAGCTGCCCCCGAAGGCAAGGGTATCTCAGATTCTTGTAAATAGATCCCCTGGTATGGGTTAAAGTGAAACAACACCAATGACTGGGTTTATAAATATATATATATATATTCAAGCTTTATTTTAGAACAGTTTGTTTGCAACGGGAAGCAGGTTCGTAGCCATTTTGGTTATGATTATCTGTAGTAATACAGCAACATAAAAGCATAAAAATAACACTTAAGCACCTCCGCAAGTGGCAGATTGTTTTGAGTCATTAGCCATTGACATTCCGGTCTCCCAGAAAGCTGTGCCAGTGCCCTACCACCCTCATAGGGAAGAATTCTTTTGTAATATCCAATCTAAACCTACTTTCCGTCAGTCTGAAGCCACTGATAGAGGCCAGTGCATGCTCAAGCAGAGTGTGAAAAATGGACAAGGCNCCCTGACAGGAAGGTGCAACCGTGTGGGGTTAGGGTCTTCTCCCAGGGAACAAGGGACAGGACAAGAGGAAACGCCCTCAAGCTGTACCAAGGAAGGTTCATCGGGAAGAATTTTGGCGTGGAAAGGGTGGTGAAGCACTAGAACAGGCTGCCCAGGGAGGTGGTGTAGCCCACATCCCTGGAGGTTTTCAAGGAATGTCTCAGTGCTCTGGTACGGTTGATAGAGTGGTGCTCAATAGTAAAAGGATGGACTCGATAATCTGGGAGGTCTTTTCCAGCCTAAACGATTCTGTTATTCTGTGAAGTCAGCTCTGAGCAGGCTGCTGGGTCTGTCTGGTGCAGAGACACTACACAGAGGCACTAACTGGCCTTGAGGAATGAAGTGACCGTGGCAGTGCGACAGCCACATCCCAGCTTCGGGCTTCACTCGTCCCTTGCACAGCGCTCCCAGTTCTGGGGCTGTGCAGCTGTGAATGGGCTGGATCACATCACCCCACGTCCAGATCACAGAATTATAGAATGATTTGCATTGCAAGGAACCTTAAAGTCCATCTCATTCCCAACCCCTGCCATGGGCAGGGACATCTTCCTTTATCCCTTGCTCAGAGACCCATCCAACCTGGCCTTGAACACTTCCAGGGATGGGGCAGCCACAGCTTCTCTGGGCAAGAGTTAGGAGCTGCCCCCGAAGGCAAGGGTATCTCAGATTCTTGTAAATAGATCCCCTGGTATGGGTTAAAGTGAAACAACACCAATGACTGGGTTTATAAATATATATATATATATTCAAGCTTTATTTTAGAACAGTTTGTTTGCAACGGGAAGCAGGTTCGTAGCCATTTTGGTTATGATTATCTGTAGTAATACAGCAACATAAAAGCATAAAAATAACACTTAAGCACCTCCGCAAGTGGCAGATTGTTTTGAGTCATTAGCCATTGACATTCCGGTCTCCCAGAAAGCTGTGCCAGTGCCCTACCACCCTCATAGGGAAGAATTCTTTTGTAATATCCAATCTAAACCTACTTTCCGTCAGTCTGAAGCCACTGATAGAGGCCAGTGCATGCTCAGGCAGAGTGTGAAAAATGGACAAGGCCACAGGGCTGTTATTTCAGATCCCATCATCCTGAGAAGGTCTTGGGCAGGTTCTCCCAAAGCTGGAAGCTTGGACATCTTGAAACAATGAGATCCACAGGATTTCCCTGCTGAGCTGTTCTCTGCAGGGAAGCCAGTGCAGTGAGGGACTGGTGGTATGGCATTTTTCATGGTGCAGCAAAGGGAATGCGAGTGTTTGCAGGCATTTTTCTCCCTAACATTCCCATTTTTGGTCACACAGTCCCAACTGAAACGTAGCAGCAGCAGTGGTCAAGTATCAGAGGGAAAGGTAATGGGAGGAACAGATTTTGCACATTGTTGAGTTGTAATTGTTGAGGTCTGTAGAACTGAGTCGCTGAACCATTCATGTTAATAATTAAAATGGAGCATTCTTAAAACATAATTAGGAAAAAAAAGCCTGAAGCTTAAATAAATAATTTTCCCCTATTTACTCTTTATGCATTTTTTTATTCTAGATATTTTAAGTCTTAACACCCTCTCCTTTTTGGCCTCAGTTTTTAGTTTCCAGGGCATGGCTGCTTTTTAATTCTTTAGGTCTCTTAAATTTTGTTTCATTGTTGGTCCTAACTACTTCTTAATGGTATTCCTGTAGTTTTACTATTTTCATTTGAAAACTGCAATTTTGACAATTACTAATTCCAAACAAGGGGAAAATTATGGAAAATAAGCAGATTTCACAACACAAATCTAAATTTCAGTGGCCTAAACAGCTGTCACTTCCTAGAGAAGGCCTTTCCAACAGAACAGTTTTGGGTTTGAGAGCTACAGAATCATCTATGAAGTTGTCCAACACAATCTTCACATTCAAAAGGACTCCAACAGGTCTTTGAGAACATATTTTTAGTTCCATGGGGTCTGATGCAATCCTTACCCTGTCTGCAGGCAAAGTCTGCAGCTAATTTCTGCCCATGATTTACCGGAATTCAGCAGCCTGGAGGGCACAGAAGAAGGCACAGAGCATCTGTTCTGGCAGGTTCAAAGATTAATTTCTGAATACTAAAAATAACTTCTTTATAATTCCATCCCATCTTGCTTCCAAGGACCTGACGTTTGGCAAATTTTAATGAAGGGAACCTGGCAACACCTCTGTGAGGTCGATGTAAATACCATCCCCATTGACAGGTAAATGAAATTAAAGCACACATGAAGACAAAGGCCTGGATTGAGGAAGCATCCCATACAGACATGCATCCTCTCTCACAGGTGCTGCTGGCAGCATCAGGGGACAATTTCTTCTGAAATAATTAAATCCGATCCGGAAGTCATTGCCCAGACACAAAAGCCCACTTTTGGCTCCGTGAAATGAGTAGGCATTACTCATAGACAGCTCTGGAAACAGTTCTTACTCACTCACAGCCAGGCAGAGTCCTCTGGAAGAAACTGAAAGCAAGAACAGTTGTGAAAGAACATTGGTTTTTTGACTATTCAAAAAGTTTTTCCTTCTAGACTGAAATGAAAGCACACGCAAAATTCTGAATAACAGAAGAAAATGGAATTTCCAGTCATTTTCCTCCTGAAAATTCTTGGTGATTCATATTCTTAACCCTTGTTTCTGTTTTGTAATTGTAGAAATAAGTTTGCAACAGAAAATAAAACTTTTCTTTCCAGGAAGTGAAAAAGATTGGGCTTAACCTGGACAAAATAAAGCAAAGTAAACCCCTTGAAATGAATATTATTGGTTGGGTTTTTTTCTTTTCTTATGGGAACAAAAATGTCTCCGTTGACTCTCTGTGTCCTTGAGACTCTGGGAAGAAAATATGAGAAACATCTTTTTGTTATTCCTTGGCAGCCCCAGATGGTTTTGAGAATCCTTTTTTTTTTTTTTTTTTTTAATTTGATAAGCTTTATTAAGCGGGTTATACATCATTATCCAGTTGTTTAGAATATAATCAGTGGGATGAAAAAAGGGCATGGAAAGACAAGAGAGGGTGAAACTGAGAACAAGACTGATTTCCCCCACATTTAGCTGTCCTCACTTAGTTTAATCTCTCAGATGAGAGAGATGAATCACTCCCTCGAGGTACTTGAGAAAGAGCCCCACGTGAGCAGCTTGAGCCAGACATACAAATTTTCAGAGAGCTGATACTCAGTAGGACTAATCCTGCCCCTCTTCCTGCCTCTCCTCTTCCTGCTGGAATTGACAGCTCCAAAGGACAGTCAGCCCCATGGAGCTTCAGTTCCCAGCCCAGGCAGATTTTGAGTGATTTGCTTATTTAATAATAGCAAAGAAATGAATACCAGTTTACATGAATTATTGTGCCGTTTATTCATAACTCCATGTCTTGAATAAGTATGGGTTGGTTGCAGATTCAACTTGGATGCAAGTACAGCAGAAGTCCAGGGTGAAAGCCCACTGAGTTCAGCCACCTGGCCCATGGAAATATAAGTATCACATTTCATGGAAAACAGGTGAGAATCAAGTAAATCTCAAGTGACACTCCTCCAGGATACTCTTCCAGTCTCTAATAACCAGCTTGAGGATTACCTGAGATAAAGATGGTACCTTGGAGCTGTTCACGTTTTGGCTGCCTACATGGCTTTGATCCCCTGAAAATAAATTTTGGCATGAATACAGCATTCCTTGCAGCCTGCACCTCCAATTCCACGAGGGGCAGAACCTAAGTTCCTGTTGACCAGTCTTGACTGACGGAAATGTCACTCACTTGCCACCTGTGACCAATGTACCTTGTGCAACATGGATTTCAACACAGGATAATTCAATTTCTCACTTTACTTGACCATGTGCTGAAGTAACTGTGAACAGCTGAATGGACCAAAAGTACCTTGAGTTTGTAGTTAAAGGTCCATTATGGGGGGTAGGAGGAATCTGTAGTCCAAGCACTCACAGGAAAATGAGCAAACCAAAGTGGTGCTTCAAGAGAGCAAAGTCAGGGCCTGATTTTTGGGTGAGTGCTTGAACGCACGTGTAACTGTGGATGCCCATGAAAGGTCAAGCAAGCACTGAAGTAAATACGCAGAAATGGTTTTCCTTTGTGGAAATCAGGCCCTTCTGATGTCTTTGCTTGAAAGAAAAACATGATTCCTAGCTTGGACTACAGATTCTTTGCTTAGGGTTCCCTTGAAACATTTGAGGAAAAATTAGGTTTAGAGAATTCTAATAGCAATGTTAAGATAATGAGAAAGAAGCACTACAACATCAGAGGAGAAGGAGAGAGAAGAGCTGATTAAGGGTGTCAGTTATAAAATAACAAAAAAATCCCAAACCAAACAGTGGTAGTGGTGGTGGTAGTGCCTTGCATGAAGATCCTTTTTATTTCCCTTCAGAAAAAAATGATCTAGTTCCTGACCTGCTAAATTATTGGATGGAGCAGAAGTTGGTTACCTCACCCTATTCTGTGCAGGCAAGTCTCTTTTCTCAGGGGCTGCACATTAGCACATGCTCAAGGCAAGCGTGCATCGCTATCTAAATATTTTGAATTCAACCATGTGCAGAAGCACATTCTTCGGTTACCATCTCAAGCATGTACCTTGGGGAAAAAAGCAGTAAAAAAATCACTTTGTCATTGAAGTCAGCAATTTTGACTCTGCTCAGAATGTGGGATTGATTGGTATAAGCTGCCATTTAATGTAGCTTGTTTTCAGAGTAGAAGCATATTTTATTATGTCCAAATCTATCACGAGGCCGAATTAATCTCTGGCATACAAGAGGGATGACTCTGACCCACTGCATTTTTTTCCCTTGAAAATCAAAATGTCGCATCCAATTTTTATTTAGCTCTGGGATAACCAAGTAAATTGGTATTTTTTAATTTTACTGAATTAATTTATAAGTGACATAAGCAATGTATAGACAAAAGGTTACCATAAACTATTAAAAACAGGTTAATTATCTGACATACAAACAACAGATTTTCTGTTGTTCATTTGTCGACTGGCTACACAGAAAATAAATTTGGCGTAACTTTCCCCTGACTTCTGGGTTACGCTTGTTACTTTGGCAAATCCTTTATTAATCAATAAATATGAAGGCTAAATTGAGAGGAAGGTTTTGAGCAATATAAACAAATTAAAAAAAGCCTTGATTTAGGAAATCATATAAGCATGTATGGATGCAGTCCTGCTTAGAAGAACACACTGGGCTTTTCTGGATTTAATCCAAGCATAAATCCAGCAAAGCATATGCTCTAAAAACCTTGTCCTGGCTGGACATGTGTTTTGGGTGAAATCAGCAGCATGTACATTAAATTTTCAGAGAGCAGATCCAACTAAAAGGAAGAGGAGAACTTGAAAGAGTTATCTACAATTTTCACAAAGTTACAACAGTTTAATTTAAATTTATATTGTTCCCATGCCTTGTAAATTGGCCCGTGCTTGAGTGTGTCTGTAATAATTTGCTGGGATAAATTGTAAATGGCTTTCATGTTTGAGATGTTAAAGAACACTTCGCTTATTTGGGAGGTTAATTTTGCAGGGAAATAGTTTGATAGAAAATGTGTTATTTTACATTCAGAGAATACGAACCAGATTCCTGATGTATTGAAGGTGTTGGGACCAGGCCCTGCCATGACCTACAGTGGAACAGATGTGGGAAACTCCATGTGAGCAGGGAACAACCACAAAAAATCCATATATCTGGTGCCTGATAGAATCTGAATCCAAGCAGTTTTCTAATCCAGCAAATGGAATTAATGTTTATTTAATGTTTATTTAATGACTGAAATCACATCCATCCTTGTGCTCCTCCTGTTGTCACATCCGCATCAGCCTGTCCGTTGTGGGGACCACATGGACAGAGGCATTGCACTGACCGTGAAATCACAAAACAAGGCAGGATGTTGATTCCCAGTCATGGCAGAAAGCTCCAGAATTGAAATATGTCAAACAGAAAAAGCAGTCATTAGTAGTCTTTAAATAAAGAGTTTGGACACGGTCCACCAGAGCATCTTTGTGGGACTAATCACTGGGTCTGTGGTAATGCCAGAGTTTGTTGAGATGAAATTTATGGGTAACTATCTATTAAAAGTATCGAGCCATAATGAATTCTTTCAGAATTTATCACAACAGCATTAATTAGGATACATTTTGCGGGCATTAGTGAAGCTCTCACAAGTATTTTCCAGATATTTGATCATAATTTATCATTAGTCAGGCATGAGTTAATGGACACCAAAGGCTTTATTCCCTTAAAAATCCCTTCTTGTTTGGTATGTCCCACTGCTATTATATCATTTAATATTCATTTTCATGACACTAATCGTGTGGTATTGATTCAGATATTGCACATTACCATTGGGACTCCATTTTAATTCAGTGTTAGTGCAGCATTAAGATGTAAAACAAAAGTGTTAGCATTTTAAGTTAAAAGTCTGACTAAAACATTTCCATTTAGTGGAATTCTGCTGCCCCCATTGAGTCAAGAATTCAATCCAGATCTTCCTTAAGGGTGCAGATTTGTAAACAAATGTGACAACACCTTTTATTTTAGCAGACAAAAGGATTTCAGAAATATCTAGAGGGCCTGAAGCATGACAAGGTTCTCTGCAAAAGTAAAGGACCTTTACTTTGCTACCAAAAAGTCACTGGGATATTTGACTTTGATTTCAGTGGCTACAAAACCACCTCCGAAGAATTTGCCACTTGTTGCAATATTGAAATATTGTCAACAAATATTGAAATGGTTTTGTTTCACCAAGGGTAGACTAAATTTAGACTTCTCTCTACTGGACATTTTTTTTTCTACAATTAAGCCACAAAGAAAATGCCCCAAGGGGAGAGAAAAATGTCCTTATTTTCCCTTTCCTTTATACCTGTGTGTTTCCCATCATGGCATTATTATGCCATATAAGCAAAGGACAGAACCCTTGTTCTGAGCATAAAAATGTCCCATTACAGTGAAAATTCCAGACATGTGGCTTTTAGGATAATGTCCTTCCAATTTCTTTTCCCTGAGCCTTGTGTGGTTCCACTGAAATCTGTTAAAATACAGCTCCAAACTTCAAATTTCTGTACATCTGTTCATATATATTACTCAAGACTTTTCTTGTTCATGCCAGTCTGCTAAAATTTATTCTCATTGAGGCTTGTACATCTTTTATTTTTAAGAAAAATGAGGATTGGTCACTCTAATTAGATTATAACTAAGTTTTTTTTAAAAACTGGATGGCCTTTTGCTGAGTTGTGGCCATGGTTATCCAGAGCAGCACACAATTAAATACACTTTCCCCCTCATTCATTATGGCTGTGATATGCCCCAGTTAAAATTTTTTTATTAAGGAGAGAAAAAAATAATCATTTTGAAGATGCTGTGAACAGTGAGGAGAGGAGAAGAAGCCTTTTACACTGTCCAGTTTTAAATTTGTTAACTTAGAATTTACTCCAAACTGGAAGCAGTGCTCAAGATGATTAGACACTGAAGATGATGAGGAATAGAGGTGTATCCAGATCCACGTATTTAAAATCCATTCAAATGGCACATCCAGAAAGGGCATCCTTGCTTTTTAGGCACCTATTTGTCTGAGACAGAGAGAAAAAACAGAAGATAGAGGGAGGATACAGAAGAGAAGATATGGAAGTGAAAGGTAAATGGGAAAGAAAAATCTGCTTCTGTGTGCATGACAGGGACAAAATTCTGCACAGAATCTGCTTCTGTGTGTGGAACAAGGACAAAATTCTTCCCAGAACATTTCCGAAGTTGTTTCCAAAAGCATCAGTTCTAATATAAAAGTGGAATCTGGACCCTGGGTCATTTTTCTTCTGGGACAGAGGGCTTGATCTAAGACAACGTGCTGAGCAGAGAAAGAAGTCAGGCAACTGCTGGATCTCTAGGTTCCCTCAGATCATCTCCACCTCTCTGCTAATGGAGATAACCTGACATTTGTGCACAGTGGAACTCATTGTGGAATTCCATAGTGATCCATCCCCACTTGTGCTTCCTGAATGAGTTGCAGCTACTGAGATCAGATGCCACAGTATGGTGAGATCTCTCATTTGTGCCTCTCAAACCTGGTGTGAGCAGTGCAGAGCAAAACTTAGCAAGCAGCAGAGCATCTTAGCACCTCACAGGAACAAAACTGCCATAGCTCTGCTTCACAGAGCAGAGTGAGGGACTGAAATGAGAGTTATTAATGTTAAAAGCTCTAGAAAACATTTCTTAGATGGATCTCCGCAGGAAGTCTGGCAGCTTTGCAGCATCCAAAGCTGTATTATGTACATCACAACTGCAAAAGTCTCGTATTTCATAGCCCAAACCCATGAACATTTAAGAATGTAAGAACATAAAATTTAGGTTTAAATATTCATTATAAATAGTCTCCACAACATTCTTCTTCAGATATGCTTTTAAACTCAAGTACTGGGTTTGTGTCCTTGATATTCTTAAAGATGTTAATTTTTCTTGGAGGCTTGAAAATCTCCTGAGGTTTTTAGGTTAAATTTATGTATATGAGTTCAGCATTGTCATAAACAGTTTGATAATAAAGTTGCATGAAAATTGTATTTCTGAACTGCACCACTTGGCCAGCCAGAGCAGCTTTCTTTTCTACTCCTGGCCAGTGTCAAATCTACAGAAAGATACTTAAAAAATCCTACAGAGGAAGCTGAATAAGAAATCAGTGCCAGCTGGGAATGCTTTGTTCCCTTTTGCTGCTATTTTGTCCTTCAGGGCTGCTTCTGTAGCTTAGCAAGAGCAAATAATGGTGAATGTAAATTAAAGTCTTTATAGTTACCTTTAGAGATACAGATTGATCTTTTGCACTAAAGTTAGCTATGGGAAACTTTTCTTGAACCTCTGAAAAGGCAGCCTGAAATAAAAGTCAGGTCTATGATGGGTATAGGTAAAGCTTTGCTCTGTGCAGGATGTCCTATAGAAAAAAAAGGCCTGTATAGAAAACTTAGGCATGCTTTGGCCACTTGCTTAGGGTGTTTTACCCGGATACTGTTGGGAAATCCTGGTTTTCGAGGCCACATGGTGAGCCATTGGTTTGCTATTGGAGTGTGCCATGAATTTCTCAGGGCGCAAGACTGTGTCCAGACAGTTCTGGAGTATCCCCAGTGAGGAGACTCCACACCCTCTCTGCTCTCTGTTCAGGGCTCCGTCACTGCCCAGGGAGGAAGTTCTGCCTCATGTCCAGGTGGAACCTCCTGGGCATCAGTCCCTGCCCGTTCCTCTGGTGCCATTGCTGGGCCCCCCGGAGCAGAGCCTGGGCCCTGCTCGGAGCCCTCCCTGCTCACAGGGACACCCAGGGATGAGGGCCCCTCTACTTCTGATCCTTCTGCAGTCCTTTCTTGGAGTGTTGTGATTTGACAAGAAATTTACTCTGGGCATTGGAACATTTCCAACAAAATATTCTTCAGCGGTTACACTCCAAACATATGAATTGAAAATAAGCCTTGTAATCCTCACCCAAACATAGCACTGAGCAAGGGCATTACCAGACACTGATTTTTGCTAGAGGTCTGGGCTTTCTTTCACCACAGTTTCAGTGTGCACAAATCTTTCTATTCTGTTGAGAATATAGAGCTCAGCAGACTGATGGAATTAGCACTTTCTTTACCACCCCAGTCCATCGCCAATATGCAGGACTGGCTTCCTCAAGCTTTACTATTTGATGAGTAGTTTAGGAGCAAGGATCTTGTACAGCATTTGTTAGTAATGAATTTCAAACCAAACCATGTCTGTTTCTGTATTATGTTCTCTAATTATCTCAATCTCGGTGTGGTTTAGGCTGGAGAAGCAGTTCCACATGGCAGCTGAGAACAAAGTAGCACAGACTGTTCTGCTTGGCAACATCTGGGGGGAGCTCAGAGTAACATTACCTAAAGAGGGAACCGTTCAAACCTATTTATTGTTATGCTTGTGGGACCATAACATCATGTTGGGCTTCCCAAAGCCACAAAATTTTTTCTTTAGATACTTTCAGTAGAAGCTGCTTGAGATCTCTCTTATTTGTTTTGGAAGGAGTCAGTATTGGATCCTTCTGGGTACAGACAGATACTTATCCCGTGTTGTCACAAGTGAGTGTCACTCAGAGAATGTACTTGCTATGTTCTGCTCACTGAAGAACGACTTTGGGGATGGCCTGAAATGATGCAGTGATTTTGGCAAAGCTTTTCAGAAAAATTTTATAAGAAAAAACTGGGTTGCTCAAGTGGAGCAAGGATCTTTATCCCTTTTTATGACAACAGCGTTTTGGTGTGAGGGACCTTTGAGATGTGAAGAATTAGTTACCCTTGTCCTATTCCACATCTAAGGCATTATCCATATCCACATTAAGGATATTCTGGTTGAGAGTGGTGGGAGAAGGTTCCTCTGCTGGCTGCTGTTCATAAAAGGATCACTCCCCAAGACAGGGCTGTGCAAGACATGGGGAAGAGCAGCTGGAGCTTGGTGCTCTCTCCGTAGTGGTTGGGATGCTCACCTGGAAAAGGGAATGCCCTGGTTCTTGTCCCTCTGCCAGTGATGACTTCAGCTTATTGTGAAAATGCTTCAAAAGGGAGACTGAGAACTGTCCAGATGTGGCACGGAGTTTGGAGGCCAGGGCATTTTGGGAGCTGGGGATTTGACACTTCTCCATGGGAGAAGGCGGTGAATCTAAATCTCTGGTACTTTGGGTAAGCGGCTTAAGCACTGGGTTAGGTACAAAGAATGGCATATCTTTGTTATTTTTCAGTGTTACCTAATGAAGCTTTTCATTTCCAGTACTTTGCTTTTATTAGAATTGTTAGCAATGAAAACAAAAATATTTCCATTGACTCATAATGACTTTTTTTCACAGAATCACAGAATATGCTGAGTAGGAAGGTATTTGCTTTTCTAAGAAAAAAAAAGAAGAAATCACTTATGTTCAAGGCTAAATGTTTTGTTTGTTTGGACTAAGAACTGAAAAGTTCATTATTTGCACAAAGTATTAACTGAGGGTGAGTGCTTAATAGGTTTCATAAAGATTTGAATATCATCTAGAGAGAAAGGAAATTCTAAGTGCTTTGGAGGATTGGATCAGAATCTGAAAGATCTTGAAAAGTTGGCAAACCAGTCCAAAGTAAACAAAAACATTCTCAGTAAAGCCAAGTACAAAGCAATACTAATAGGGAGGAGCAAATGCATCCAAAGCAGAAGATAATTCTCAGGCAGAAGGACTACCAAAAAATATGGGGATAACTCTGAGTGACAGAGCATCAATGACATAAAGCTGTGACAGCAAGAAAAGATAAATGTCTCCTAATGATGCATTCAGAGGTCCTTCATTGACAGAAGGGATAAAATTGAGTCCCCCTTCGTTTTTGAGCAGAGAATTAGGTTATCTATATATTAAAGAAGGGAGTGAGAGGTGTTTTACTTTCTTCACAATCAAGTGTGGCTAGAGAAGGGATTGTTGAAGTTCTCACACTCCTTTATTTGTTTAATGTTATTTCTCCAGGCATCCAAGTCCATGTTGGTAAGAAATGGAAATGTCCTGGAGGGCCATGTTTGTTCATCACCATACACAAAATTCCTTCCTGGGTCTTCCAGCCCCGTGTAAGAGGTGCACAAGGAGGTGAAGCTTCATTTCAAACCACCCACAACTGCAATTCCAGCCACCAAACTGCAAAATTGTCCAGGGGGTAGTGCTGCCATGGCATGGCATGAAATCCATGCAGTCACTCCAAAGCTTCTGTGGAGATCAGAAGTGATTTCCTCAGTGGACAGCCCACAGAGAGGAGGAACAGGACATCTGACCACTGCAAATAGACTTTGTCAGGGTTGGTGGAGTAAGAATGAAGCAAACCATTTAGATGCCCACCAGTCTAAGAGACTTTTTTCCTGTTCTTTCTATTACTAACGCACTGCTGCTTCTGTTTCCTATTACTTTGTGTTCCCTTTATATCACTTGAACAGTTCAAAGGGCCCATAAAGCAAGTGTCAATAACCTTTATGCATTCTTAATCATGCCTTTATGTGTTCAGACTGCCTAAAAGGGCTGGGGGATAAATAAGAAGGCCCAAGGTGTGAAATTAAACTCTGAACTGGGGAATAGAAAATATATGTGCCTGGTTTATGGCCTCCACAAATGGAAAGAAATTGGTCAGGATATGAATCTTCTATATTTGGTACCAGGAATATATTGGAGTGGGGGTGGGGGTGGGGAAAGGGTGCTGAATTATCCCTCAGTTTTATCTGCTCTCCCCTTTTCCATATAAGAATTGCCAGGACTACATTACAGCTGGGAGGTCTGGGCAAAAGTGACCCAAGAGACTCATCCTTGGATTTCCTCACTGGGCAACAGGTGTTACTCGTGTTCAGCAACAAGACTTCCTTAGTCCAGGCCACAAGAGGACACAGATAGTCTGAAAACTTTCCTCTAAGCAAAGCCCATGAAGTAATTTGAGTTACAACTTAGAGGGAAATAAACCCTCTTAAAACTCAATGGCTTTCTCCCATACTGGGAGCAGGGCTGCCAAGATTTCTGCCCATTAAGGCTTTTTATGGGCAGTTTCTAAAGCCCTGAAAATAGAGATTTCCAAAGGAAATACTGACCCAGATGGAACAGCAGCAGTGTAAATGAGACTGCAACAACACTGCTGGGTCCCATAAACAAGCAGGAAAGCATTCACCTGGAATTCGTGTTTGGCATCATGTGCCCCCCTCACTCTTCACATCTTTCAGCATTTTGTGCTCCGTGCAAAGAGAATAACTTTGCTTCCTGGCCATTTCTAACATTTTCTGTGCCTATTATCCTGGTGGCTTTCCTCAACTTTCCCAAAGACAATGGGCATGATCTTTTTATTATTATTTGTTACAAATTGTATTTTTTTTCTGTTGGAGCAAATTTTGAGTATTATAAAACTAAACAGATCTAAGCATATCAAAATGAAACCTCAAGAAGGAACAAGATTTGTTGTAGAGTGTGTGTTGCTTAACTTTGAAGGAGGGAAGCAAAATCAGAAAACACTCTTTTCAAAATATCCTTTCTCCCTGTGATCTGGTTTAGCATCAAGGATTTTGGTCACTTAATGAGAATAGAGCATGCTGATAGATGCAGAACTCCATGCGGTGCTAATGTTTACCTCAGGCTAGTGGGGAGGGAGAGCTCACCTAACAGGGATGCAAATGAACCCCCTGCGTTGCCATTCCTGTGGCCCACACGGGATATCAGTGCCATTTAGTGTGCGATTAATCACTCACAGAGTGGCTTTGAGGTTAAGCATTTGTCAAGAGTACAAAAGGGACTGGACACTTACACAATGAATCATATAAAGATCAACAGCTACAGTTACATCAGGAAGAAGCGGGGGAAAGAAAAATGAGTCCAAGAGTTACTGGAAGGAAAAACAAAGCCTGATGATTTAGAGTATAATCCCCCCTCCAAATGAAGCACAAAGGAACCAATTCCCATTTGATCATCAAGGTGCAATTAGCAGCTTCCTGAAAATGAGCTGCCAAGTGCAGGGTACGGCAAGAGAAAGGATACAGGGATGGCTGGGCTGGTGATCCAATGTGGTACTGCTTCTGTGCCACGCTTACTGAACCTCTCAGGTGACACTGTGGGGACAGAAATTAGACTCTGCAAACTGCTCCTACCATGGGGCAGTGCCACAACTAAACAAACATGGCTTGGCTTTGCACTTCCAGAAGAGGTTGTAGCAAGGGGGCAATTGGTCTCTTCTCCAAGGCAAGTAGTGACAGGACAAAAGGAAATGGCCTCAGGATGCACAAGGGGAGGAGGTTCAGGCTGGGCATAAGGAGCAGTTTCTTCTTGGAAAGGGTTGTGAAACGTTGGAACAGGCTGCCCAGGGCAGAGTCCCCACCCTGGTGGTGTTCAATAAACCACTGGATGTGGCACTCAGTGCTCTGGGCTAGTTGATATGGTGGGGATTTGTCACAGGTGGGCCTTGATGATCTCAGAAGTCTTTTCCCACCTCAGCAATTCTGTGATTCTCTGCCTAGTAATTTGCATAGAAAAGAGAAACTTATCTCCAGGGTGAGGAAACTTATCTATAAAAAGGTATCCCCACAANATGCACAAGGGGAGGAGGTTCAGGCTGGGCATAAGGAGCAGTTTCTTCTTGGAAAGGGTTGTGAAACGTTGGAACAGGCTGCCCAGGGCAGAGTCCCCACCCTGGTGGTGTTCAATAAACCACTGGATGTGGCACTCAGTGCTCTGGGCTAGTTGATATGGTGGGGATTTGTCACAGGTGGGCCTTGATGATCTCAGAAGTCTTTTCCCACCTCAGCAATTCTGTGATTCTCTGCCTAGTAATTTGCATAGAAAAGAGAAACTTATCTCCAGGGTGAGGAAACTTATCTATAAAAAGGTATCCCCACAAAGCCTGGGCACGTTGGAGCCCCAGGGCCATGGGCACACCCTCAGCTGGATCAACACTGGCACTAGGACTGGTGATCTCGCCTTTTTCCTTCCTTCCTTCCT
>VYZR01066230.1:69345-79884 GCA_013400675.1 Oxylabes madagascariensis
TAAGGCTGATATGTATCTGTGTCCCTGTGCCACATTACATGGAAGGGATTAGAAATAGGATTTCTGATATTTCAGCTGACATGACAGGAGTGATAATTTCATGCAACTGTGTTGCAAGCTAAATTCAAATATTCCACCTTTTAAAGGGATTGTTTATATTTTCATCTCTGCTCTTAGGCTCAGAACCTTTTTCTGAAATGACTGATACAACAATAAAATGCACTTCAAAGAGGCTAATACATAGATAATGTCCTGTCTCTCTAAGTGTACCTTACTTATGCCCTAATGACTTAAATGACTACATGAAATGGCAATAAGTGTTAAAATAACCTCCAAAATCTCTGAGTATCACAATTTTTAAAAGTTTGGGAGATCTTTTGAAAATCAAAAATCTAACAGCGTTTTTGTTTATTTTTTGGGGTTCTTTTCTTTTTTAACCAAGGCCAAGAGAAAAAAGAAACAAAGTAACATAAAAAATCTCAACTCTAAGTAGAAGGTATCAAGGTCACTGACTATAAATATAAATAATGCTGCTGCATAAATCTTAAACAGCTTACTGCAACTACTAATATAACTTTACAGTATTTACAAGATTAATCTTTTTAAAGTAAATTACAGGATCATAATATCAAACAAGATTATGCTATGTCCTATATAGCATTTTACTATGCACATAGCAGTAACATGACAGCAAATATGCACTTCAGAGATATCAAAGTAGCTACTGCACGAAGAGGGTAACAGTATGTGCCAAATACTAAGCACAGCAACAAGTCTTGGAGCCATCTGATCTCCCCATACAAAATACTTTGTTAAACCCTTGATAGTCTCATTGTATGTCTAATGGGAAATGCGTGATTTTTCATGCCTCCATAAAAATATGCATTGAGTATTCCAACTACAATATACAGGTGTAAGATTTTCTAACTGTAGGCTGTTGAACCAGAAGAAATACCAGGAATACTACAATGCAGACAGTATCCTTGGATCCTGTCCTTGGGACAGAATGAAGGAACTTTTGCTAGGTTATATGCATTTCTAGAGCTCTTGCAATGGCATTTTCTGTGTTGAAATCGTGCAGCTCACGGTCTGCACCAGGTAAATTTTAGCATAGGTCTGTTGGTTCAGGTGAGCCCTGTGCCTTTTCTAGCTAAGGATCTTGTTCTCTGTAAGGTTTGTTCAGCAAGAGAAGCAAATCTGCCGGCAGAGGCAAGCAAGATCACCACAGGAGCCCAGTTAGTAATTAGACCAATAGACACCTTTCTGGAGCACTGAATAGTGATAAATTTTTTAAATAGAAAGTTTTGCTTGCTAAAAGTTCTAGGTAGTAAAGAGAACCATGCCCCCTTTCCCTCCCCAAAGCCTAAAATCACTTGATTCATGCCAGTATTTCAATATGGCCCTGCACAACAGGACAAACACACTGAAGAGAAACCCAGGCTGGGACTGTGATTCCAGACCTGAGTGTACATCAGGATGCTGCTCTCAGAAGCTCCACCTCATTATGTTGCACTGTGAGTGACTTCTACTTTCCCTGACCCACCCACAGATGGTGTTTGCAATAAAGGGACCACGCACATGTTTCTGTGCCCTGCAACAAAAGCCCTTGGTTCTCCAGAGGATGTTCCTGTCCCTTTCTCTTTTGCAGCTCCCCAAGCAAAAGCTGTTGCCTTGACAACTCTGGGGTATTCTCTGGCTCCACGGATGCTGGCAGGAGGAAGGCCAATTTCCTTCCACAAAATACAGAACTGTTAAGGAATAAACAATTAAAAGTGTACTGATTCCTTCAGTAGTGCCAAAAACAGAAATAAAATTAAGAAACTTGCCACAGACACAGGATTTTACAAGCCAGAAGCAGCAGGATTCAAGCACTGAGAATTCACAAACACAAGTAAGGAATAGAAGAAATTGCAGTTGCTCGAGATTTCAGCAAAGAGCTGGGAATGGCTGTGGCTAAGGTCAGGCTAAGGCTCTTCTCCTTGATCACCCTTCTGTAACTGGAAGGCCTCTGACCCTCCATGGCACTGCCCCTGCTTTACCATTACACTCTTTATAAAGAAGGTGATAAAAACAAAAATGGAAACAGAATAAAAAACCCACTAAAACAAATTTTAAAAGGTTTGCAGTTTGCAACGCTTTCATGTATAACCTTTCATAATATTAAGTAAGACTAACTTCCTTTATTTCTAATTTTGTGCCACATTTTAATTTTTTTACTTCAACTCTACTTCAAATAAACATATTTATGAAGCAAAAAAGAAGACACAAGAGAACTGACGGTCAGGAAAGAGACCCCAGTAGCTGCACTCCACTAGAAAGGACAGCAGACAGAGGTGCTGTTTGTATGTAACACAAAGGAAATGTGGTGCCTTGAAGCTCTGTTTTGCTGTGTCCTGTAACTGAGCTGAGGGAATATTCAGCTGTGTGACCATTCTGTCACATCTCATTGCATCCATGAGGAACATCACATCCACTGAAAGCCACAGCTCCTATGTAGAAGGACAGGTATGCTGTTGTAATCTTTAAATTCCTCCTTACCTTAAGCACACATAAGCACAAAAGCTTTTGGCTTTTCCCGTTTATCAAACCTTCCCCTCCTTCAAGGGTTAGCCAAAGCACAAGATGTGTGTGCTGCAGATATAGATACAATCTGTATCTAATGATAACAGATTATGTGCACCCTTTACCAGAAAGAAATTATTTTGGAAAGTATCCATGAGTAATTAGAGCTGGATTTTCAGAGCCAAGAGAAGCTAAAAGTACAGGAGAAAACTACCCACAACTTCATGATGCTAATAAAATCTGTAATAAAAAGCACTCTGTATTCCAAAAGGCTGCAGCATATCAATAGAAACATCTGACAAAAGCACCTAACACCACTGAAGCTCCTGCATGCATTATTGTATTTTATTCAAGGAAAGCCTAGACAAAAGCTACTGGAGCAACCTTTCTGCTAGCAGTTAAATTTAACATGTAACCAGGTATGACCAGGCTTCATGATACACCAACCCGTGAGTCAAATTAATAGCACTTCTATTTTAAGCTAAATGGAAGGAGATTAGGGTAAGAAAACTCCCTCTATTGACCACTGACATTGTTTATTACATAAAAGGTAATTGCTTGGAGAAGATTCCATCTCTTTTTGCTGCAGAAAATGTCTTGGTTTGCTGTTAACCCTTCTCCCATTACAGTGCAGCCACATTCGTGCCACTTCTCACAGAAGCATAGAGAGCCTTCTGCATGATTGAGGGCAAGAACTTTGTAATGCACTACCTTTATCTGTCATATTTTGGTCTACAGCAGTAAATTTTGTATGCCTCTACTGACTACTCCCTGGAAATATGGTAAAGATGTGGCCTTTTATACAAAGATAAGGTACACAGAAATGATATCCAGAGAAAATATGGTAATAGAAAAGAACAGGCTCAAACAACAATGAACAGCTCACAGTCAAATCCAAAAGCATTAGAAGATTTCAGGCTGTGTTGGTAGAGTACAAATCCATCTTGGATCAAATTATTCACCCATTTACTGTGGTCCCTCGCTTGGCCTGGCAATTAGTTCAACTGTGGAATGCTACTTACAAGTACATTCACAATCCCTGCATATTCTCTACAGCACAAATGGACTTTGGGAAGGAAGAACTGGATACAGGCTACTCATTGTAAACAAAACAGCCATTACTTCCCCAGAGGTGCTAAAGCTGTGCCTGGAAATAAAACACAAATAAAAAATTTCTAATTTCCTACTCAATATTCTGGGCAATTTGAGGGAATTTACTTAACCTCTTCATGCCTCTGTTTTGTCATTTTTAAAACAAGGATCACATTTCTGCCTTCACAGGACTCACTGCTATTTTTTGGCTCTGACAGGGCTGTGAATTTTTCTGATCTATGTAACATACATGTGGAGCTTGATAATTCTGTGCATTCCTCTAAGACAATGCTCTCTTGTTTGGCCATGGACAAAGCTCATCTGTCAAGCAAAAGTTTTGCTTGCAAAATTCGTTTAGCAAAACATCAACATCAACGTCAACATCAACAAATAAAGAAAACCCAAATCCGATCTTTAACACATTCTTGAGGCACTCACCTGAACAGACAGAAAGTAGAAATTATCAGTGGATGGGCCTGATCTGCAGAAAGAGATTTTTCCATTCTGTTTAAGAAACAAAGTGAAGGAAAAAGCTATTTTTAGAATTACAATTTGAAACGCCTGTTGGAAAAATTATGAAAAGCAAAAGTATATTTTGCCCTCTTTTTTCGTACCACTTCTGATTCATCATTGCATGACACAATTTTTGCAACAACTTACAGTAAAATATTGAAATTGGTTTAATCCCTTAGGGATGTAAGCTACTTGGTACATGCGTAAATAAACTGCTTTATGCTAAGCAGTAAGTCCCCGTCTCTTCCCCAAAACTGTTTAAAGTAATTTTGGATATAATTAGTTACCCCTGAGAAAGCAATTAGTCTATGACTGGCAATTTTTCAGTAACAATTCCCCTCCTGTCAAATGGGTTTTAAGCTGAAAGGTCATTTTGGATAACAATTTCTGTGATTTTACTTCTCTTTCCCCTCAAAGTTCAAACTTGAGTTAACTCATAGTGTCTTACGGAAAAGGAACATGTTTTCTTGGAGTGTTTTCGAAAGGTATTATAACCTTGACCATCATGAAAAGCTTTCAGAGGCAAAACTGCAGTTTTGTTCCTCAGCGTAAGTCCTTGGCTTTACTCCCAAATTCCTCAGAAAGCTGCTACTCATAGCATCAAACAAAAGGGTGGTTTTTAACAAGTTTTGTGCTTGAGTCTGTAGAATTTTCTCACCTAATGCACAATGTTGCATTTTCCTTAGCATTTGTCTGCTTTCACTCAGTGTAAGCAGGCCCTTAGTGACCCTTCAGCTGACTAGTGTCAATGATAATCACAATACATTTTTATTTTCTGACCACTCAAATCTAAAGGCAAGTTAGCTCTGCACATGTATGCATGCACACACAAATGTAAGTAATATGTGAACATTTCCAAAGGACAACAAGTCCTTTTGGAATAGTAATGAATAGAGAAATCATCTTGTGCCCTGCATGAGATAGGTGCATTTCAAAATTTCCCTGTATAGCTTCCATGAAAATTGGCCCCTAAGCAAGGGTGTGAGTCATTGATGAATACAGCTCTGAGGCATCACGCTGTGCAGCAAGAGCTGTAAAAGGCATTAGAGGAACAGAGGGGAGGAGGAGGAGAGAGAGAGAGGGTTAGGAGGTTATTAAATAAAACCTGGTAATGGTTTTACGTGCAGGTTTTTTGAGCAGTGTTTGGAGAAGGCACACCCTGCCCCGCCGGGCAGCGCCTTTGCCGGGCAGGGCACGGAGGGGCTGCTCTGCCCCTCCACAAATCGCTCCTGCCTTACCACAGGCGTTGCTCTCACAGCAATGAAACTCGCTGAAACTCGGGACCTACCAGTAAAATAAATTACCCTATGGCACGTTGTCTTATAGTAACTTTTCAAACGGATATTGCAGCAAAAGGATGGTGTTTTTTGTCCTTCACACCCATCTCCAGCACACAAAAGCCACTGCACTGTGCCAGCAATATTGCAGCCTTTGCCAGCACAACTATGCAAAAAGTGTAGGACAGGATAAAGAGAACAAATTTAAGCTTCCTCAAACTTCAAAAGTACTTGATTTTGGCTCATATTTGTCTTTTTTTTTTTTCCCCAAGACCAATGTATTAAACTGCAGTTAATTTATGTCATTCACTGGTTAGCGATAAGAGTAAACATAACTGATAATACATCAGACCTGAATTATGAGCAATTCTCCTTTTTATGCAATTGTGCTTCTCCTACCAGAGTCAGGAGGTCCAGGTTTCAATAAAGACATTGGGCTTTTAGTCAATACTTCAGTCATTATCAGGCCAGTTCCTCCATCCTTCAGAATTCCTGCGTGTCCTGGTCTCACACTCACTTGTGTGGTCCCCTCACTCTCTCTTCCTGTTTTTGTTTCTTCCATTGTGCCAGCAGCCTTAGTGCACCCATCTGAAAGAGAAGATACAGTGTAGGCCATTACATCCCATTATCAAACATCCTGCCACTTGCACGTTCACGTGGGAAATTGATTATCAACAACGATTAACTGACACCAACTGGGTTAGTTATAAATAATCCAATGATCCTTTAAATGAGTCTTTTTTTTCACAGGATGGCTTAGATGTACAGTCAGGAATATTATTTTCCCATATTTTATATAGCAAAAGTATCATGTATTAGAAAGAAATCCATAATTGAAATCTTTATTTTCACACAGATAACTTTTTAAGGAGATTGGGCATAAACAAAGAAAAATGATGTTTTTTTAACAGGTACAAGAGGAGCTTTAAGTCTTTTGAAGGCCACAAACAGTGGTTTTACATTCAAGTCATTTGAACAAATGGGCACAGTGGTCTACATAAGTGAAAATTCAACCCAAAAGGACTGTTAACAGAAAAACAGTTTGTCAAGTTACAAGTGCTCCTGTTCCTCTAATACCTTTAAAAATAGATATAATTTAAAAAATAAAACAAAACAACCTTCTGTGTATGTGTATACATATATAGAAGAACAGGAATTTTATATTCCCTTTTAACTGAAGAGTCGATAACTGATGGGTGCTATTTTAAATAGAGACACCTATAAAACCCTCCTGAATCCACAGACACGCAGCACCATCTGGTGGATTAGCACGTCTGGCAAACAGCTCTGCATCCACTGAACACATCTCTACAGGAAGGAGAAGGGAGAAACCATAAGAACAAAAGCATATCATAGAGATTCGTTAGTCAGCCTCAGGCAAGAGAAAGTGAGGAGAGTGGAATTTCCATGAAAATCGTGAAGTAATACTCTCTACTCATATAACACTTTATACTTTTCAGACACTATGTATAAATCTGGACTCAAAAATATATGAACAGTACACGTATGATGACAAAAATTCAAAAGTTTGGTATGTAATTTAACTAACTGCATCGAGATTAATTTGATTCCTTTCATGCATGCATTAAGGCACGTGTTTATAAATTACCATTTTTTCATTGGAAGCCTTGCTTAGTGAACAGGACTGATTGCTCACCTAACAAGATTTGCCAATAATTTGCCTTCTTCTTCTCAGGCACTATATGGTCTCATGTTCTTTCACACACAAGCTCAGATTGGATAATATAAGATAATCGAGTGTTCATCACTGCAAAGCCACAATGAATTACAGGTGTCAGTTCAAAACCCCTGCAAGGCAGGTTGCATTTATTCTTCACACTCTTATAGTGAGTAAAAGAAGCTTCTCGTTTTGGGTAGGAAAGGAAGGGGCCCCTAATATATACACAGGGATCTGCTATTGTAGTCTGTGCTGTCTCTCCAGTAGCTTGTAGTGTCTTTGGAATTCCACCTTTCCATTGAGCCAGGTCACCTCACTGCACTCTGCAATAGGTGGCTCTTGCCACACGACCCTTGAGGGGGTCAAAAGGCTCAGTCTTCCGCAGGCCACGCACTCACCCGACACTGCCCAAGCAGCTGAGGCTCAGCTGGGGCTTCCTCCTCATCATCACACCCCTGCATCACCTCTGCACTGGTCCCTTTGTGCTAATCCCCATTTCTGACACAGCGCTGCAGACTGTTGGTCCTAAGATTTTGTTTTGAAAAGACACCTGGCTACACATGTCCAGCTTCTAGAAGTCTCCTCCATGTATGCTAGAATCAGGAATATATACATCTCTTAAGTCAGAATTTTCTGCCTATAGAATTTTCCCTTCTTCTTAATGGCCATATCCCTCAGCTATCTTTCTGAATCACCTGCATCTTTGTCTTGCCCACATTGGTAATGAAGGTCCAATCATCCCATGTTACTCTGGAAAACACTAACTGTGCTCAGCACATCTTTCTCACAATCGGACACATCATCACAGAGCTGCAGACTGGGAAAGTGTACAGCAAGATCAAAACAGGACACCGGCCATCACACCTTCGTACATCCCAGAGGACAAACAGGAAGGTGGCAGGAGGCTGCTTGCTGCCAATTACTGTCTTAAGACACTATGTTTTCCTTGATTCTTCAAAAATATTATTCAGCACATCTTAGAAGCATCCACAGCCAATCCTGCCAGGTAAGACAAGAGGCATAAAAGATCTTCCTCATGACATCTATATTTTTTTCACAGGTAGATTGAGGCACTGAACCCTGTACCATTCCCTTATTTTTAAGAAACTGTTGCCCCCATACATTTTTGTTTCTTTTTCTTTCAATACTTTACGAATAATTGAGGGCTGTTCTCAGGGGATGATCAATGAAATGAGCAGCAATAATCTGCACAACACTTCATGTGACGCTTTTGGTGCATCCTCATCAGGCCTGACTTTCACCTGTCCTTCAGCAAAATTTTCTCCTCTAAAAATATCCCATAATACATTTATAGATACGTAGCAAGATACCAATGTCTTCTGTGGTCTGTGTTGGTAGTCTGCCACGGACCCATGTTTGTAAGAAATCTCATTGCAAACTCCTTGCTCCTCCAAACCTTTGTCAGTGCTTATTGCTCTTTGGCTCAGGCACCTTTGAATCATGCTTTGATTAATTGCTTTAATGCCTTTTCTGATGCTTTAGCCAGACAATTGTCACCAACAGAGGGTTTCTGCATCAAGACTACTCTTCTTTTTTTTAGGGACTTTTTACAAGAGCATGTAAAGGACTAGGAGGAATGGATCCAAACTAAAAGAGAGTAGGTTTAGATTAGATATTAGGAGGAAGTTCTTTTCTATGAGAGTGGTGAGACACTGACACACCTTGTCCAGAGCAGCTGTGGATTCCCCAACCCTAGAAGAGCTCAAGGCCAGGTTGGACGGGGCTCTGAGCAACCTGGTCTAGTGGAAGGTGTCCTTGTCCACAGCAGGGCTGGAACCAGATGATCTTTAATGTCCCTTCCAACCCAAATCATTCTATATAGGACTCGATAATTCCTGNCCGCCGTTGCCGAGCGCCCGGAGCCGCCTCAGCCCCGGCCCCGCCGCGCCCCGGCCCTGCGCGCCCCTCCGCAGCCATGGACCGCCCGCACGGCCCCTCGGCCGCCTCGGTGCTGGCCGAGCTGCAGTGGGAGCCCGGCTACGCCGTGCCCGTGGCCAACGCCGAGAACAAGGCGCTGGAGGAAGAAGTGAGCGCGGGGCCGCGGCCGGAGCGAGGGCAGCCCGCCCTTCCCCCGGGCCGGGGAGGGAGGGATGGAGAGAGGGATGGAGGGATGGAGGGATGGAGGGATGGAGGGAAAGCTCACGGGTTCCGCGGAGCTGCCCGGGGGATCGGGAGGGCGATCCCCGCATCCCCCGAGCCCCCCAGGAGGAGCAGGGCGAGATGTTCGTTCCCTTAGCAAAGCTCCGCGTTTTCTCCTGAAATCCCTCATTTCGCTGCTTTGGAGGAATGTAGCTGCCACTTCTTACGTTATTTTTTTCATTAATAATTGCAATGACTGTTTTTAGGTGATTGCGGGTAATGAGCGCTCAACCGCAAACAGTAACTTGACGATTCTAACTCTTTAAACAGCTGCAGAAGTTGCAAAAGGAAAGAGAGAACCTGCAGAATGAGTTGACCAACTTTGAGGANATTGCTCTTCGGCTCAGGCACCTTTGAATCATTCTTTGATTAATTGCTTTAATGCCTTTTCTGATGCTTTAGCCAGACAACTGTCACCAACAGAGGGTTTCTGCATCAAGACTACTCTTCTTTTTTTTAGGGACTTTTTACAAGAGCATGTAAAGGACTAGGAGGAATGGATCCAAACTAAAAGAGAGTAGGTTTAGATTAGATATTAGGAGGAAGTTCTTTTCTATGAGAGTGGTGAGACACTGACACACCTTGTCCAGAGCAGCTGTGGATTCCCCAACCCTAGAAGAGCTCAAGGCCAGGTTGGACGGGGCTCTGAGCAACCTGGTCTAGTGGAAGGTGTCCTTGTCCACAGCAGGGCTGGAACCAGATGATCTTTAATGTCCCTTCCAACCCAAATCATTCTATATAGGACTCGATAATTCCTGCCAAGAGCGTTGTGTCTGTCTTGGTCTGCAAGTGGAACTCAGTGGCACAGGGTAATTTGCAGCCCAGAAGCACAGATGGTTTCGAAAGGTGACAGCCAAGTTCACAGGGACATCGCGTTAGCGTTTGTGGTGACCTGAAGGCGGCGGGGCTCAGGAAAGCCACCCGTGAGCTGCGGAGACAATGCCGAAGGCCTGTTCAGGAACAGGACACGTACAGCGCACCCTGTCAGCCGGTGTCACCACGGGCAGGCCGCCTCAGCCCCGGCCCCATTTGGCGTTCCCAGCATCAGACGAGCCGCCCCTCTGCCGGCCCCAGACCCGGCGGAGGCGGCTCTGCCAGAGGAGCCGGGGGCTCTGAGGGGCGGCCAGCGGCTCTGGGGCTGACACCCCCTCAGCAGCACGGCCCCGAACGGCACAGCCCGGTACCCGGGATCCCGTGCCCTCAGGCCGCACCGGGCCCGGCCCGCGGGGGCGGCGCCGCCCGAGGCCCCTCCCGGCC